>JAESVK010050681.1:0-10958 GCA_017140935.1 Hamamelis virginiana | reverse complement strand
GTTGCAACCCCATACCATCCTCAGACTAGCGGGCAAGTGGAGGTTTCAAATAGGGAAATTAAGCATATCTTAGAGAAAACTGTCAGGCCTGATCGTAAGGATTGGTCATTGCGTTTAACTGACGCATTGTGGGCCTATAGGACTGCTTTTAAAACCCCTATTGGTATGTCTCCGTACCGTTTAGTCTATGGCAAACCGTGTCATCTTCCGGTCGAGTTAGAGCATAAAGCACTTTGGGCCATTAGGAAATTTAATTTTGAAATGAAGGAAGCGGGTTCTCACCGCAAGCTTCAGTTAAATGAGCTCGAAGAGATTAGGAATGAGGCTTACGAGAATTCCAAAATTGCTAAAGCCAAAATGAAAGAGTTTCATGACAGACTCATCAATAGGAAATCTTTTGAACCAAATCAGAAGGTGTGGCTGTTTAACTCTAAATTAAGGCTATTTCCTGGTAAGCTTCGATCTCGTTGGGATGGACCTTTTGTAGTAACTAGGGTTACTCCTCACGGTGCTGTTGAAATTCAAAATCCTCGTACTGGTGTGTCCTTCTTTGTGAATGGACAAAGGCTTAAGCCTTTTATCGAGGGTATTACCGATAGTGAGGGCATTCAGGATGGTTTGGTAATTGAGTCTGTCAATTTGGAAGACCCAACCTACCAGTTTGACTATTGAGGAATTTCACGTCTAGCTAAAGACGTTAAACTTAGTCCCACCCACCCATTCCCTTGTTCATACACATGTCTAGTCGTAATATTTTGTCAAACATTGAGGACAATGTTTACTTCTAGTTGGGGAGGGTTTGTATATTCTTTTAATGTGTATATGCATTTGTATATGATTAAATTAATTATTGGTTCATTTAATTTGTATATACATAATAATTCATTATTATTATTTTTCATTCTTGTGTACATGTTAACCCAGTGTGATTTATATAAAGATTATTTGTATAGAATTTGATAAATAAACATGTGTTACAATGTGAGTTAATTCTTTCATTTATATCATTTCTATTTGTCTATTTTCAATACATTAATTGTAACTTTACTGTGATTAGCTTGTATTCAATCTTACATATGCACGAACTTGGTTTAAATCTTCATACTTGGCAATTTGAGTATTTGATAAAACCTGTTATAAAGTGGAGATTTGTGACAATTAAAACAAATTTTGAACCATTCGATCATTTTTGGGACTTAAATATTCATCATTTCAGTATAGTCTTTGGTTAATGCTTTCCTGTTATATCTTGCATAAAGGTTCAATTCATGCGTATGTTAGAATGCAAATATCTTGTTAATCAATTGAGAATATTGTGCACATTTTTGAAAAATGATTTAAGGCCATTTCCTTCGAGTCTTGTGCCGTGTTAATTTTTGTTAGAGTTTAGGACCCCCGTAGTACCCAATTTTGAGCCGAAAGGTTGCCAATTTTTTCGATAACTTAGCAAGCCATGGGTAACGAGGTGTCTTTTATACATTTAATTAGTGTAAAGAGTAAGTCATTATGAAATTTTCTCAAAATAAGCCAATTTTTTGAAAAAGTCAACTTTTGACCATGACTATCGATAGCCCTATTTGCGCTATCGATAGAAGTTTCAATTTTCAAAAAAATAAAATGCTCGCGGGCAGAATACACTGGCTATCGATAGCGCCAGTTCGCTATCGATAGAGATCGCGAAGATGTGACTTTTAAGTTCTTTTTCCGCGCGAAAACTTTTCATTCTCACCACCTTTTCGCTTGAAATCCGCCATAGCCACTGCACCCCTTCGTCTTCAAGCTCAGTTTCCGACCACCCCAGCCCTCCATTTCGCCCAAGATCGATTCCATAGCGATCCTCGCGCCATTTTGAGCATTTCTGACCGATCAGAAATTGCATTTGCTACATTCCATTTTGTCGCATTCTTGCACGAGCATCGCATTTCGGCGAGGGCAGTTGGTTATTCAGCGACTTCTTCACCTTCCATACTTCGTGAGTACCTGTTCACATTCTAAAATTTTGAATTTTTCGTAAAATGGCTTAGTTTTGTGTAATATGTCATAGCATGACTTAGTGTACGTAGATTCTTGCATGTAAAAAGTTAGAATAGTGTGTTGGGTTTTTGAGTTTAGATAATAATGAAATTTGTCCTTGTACACTTGTTACACTGCATTGGGATGTGGAGTTGTGGAGATGTGGAGTTGTGGAGTTGTGGAGTTGTGGTAAAGCCTGGACGTTAGGCTATGCATGGCCATGCATGGGCATGCATGCATCGGTTTATACGATTAAAAAAGTTATTAATTATAGCCTGGATGATAGGCTAGTCCTGAAGTTTGAGATGGGATTTAAAAAATTATCATATGGGTTATCAGCTGGCTGTGTTGTGTGTTTTATTATTATTGAAAAAATATTTATACGAGTATCTCTGAAAATATTCTACTGCTGACTATGTTCCTATCTGCTGCCGTGTGGTTATAAAAAATTGTACAGAGCTATGGTACGCCAAAAGACCATCGGCAGGAAGGGCGTAGCCTTTCAGGAGCCGGCACAGCCGAGACCGAGGAGGTCTTCAGATTCTGGGCGGGGCAAGGCCCAGCGCACGCAGCCAGATTCTTCTGATAGTTCAGAGTCTGAGTGGCAGCCAGTACCAGTACAGAGACCATCTGCCAGAGGTTAGTCGTCTGCCCAGCAGCCACGAGATAGTGCTCCTCCATCTGGTTCACAGTTTGTGGAGGAGGAGTACATATTTGAGCAGCCGGATATCGGCGAGACTGGCGAGCCGCGCATGCCTCGTGAGTTCGAGAGCTACGCCGAGACTGAGACCGGGTCGAGGAGAGTACCGACCAGGCGAGCTGCGAGACCATGGCCAGTGATCCTATCGGCGAGGAACTTCAATGTCGAGAGATATGTGGATCCCAAGGCCTTCAGATACGAGGGCTTGCTGGTGGAGATCTTGCAGGACAGACACCTCAGCACCTGGCTGAGGAAGGGTGGAGGGTATATGGCCAGCGTCGTACGTCAGTTCTACACGACAGCCCATATGGCCGAGGACCAGACTCAGACCCTGCAGGCCGAGGTTGGAGGACGCATTGTCAGATTTACTCCGGACGACATCGCTACCTATCTGGGGTGCGAGCGTCCATCATCTACAGAGGCAGAGAGCACCTACTTTGAGCTGACAGAGAGTCAGTGTGCTGATGCAGTATGCGTGGACCGGGATTTATTCGACGGTATGTACTTCACGACCGGGAACATGCATCAATCATACGCAGCTATGAATAAGCTGCTCTACTGCAACCTGCGGGCGAGAGGCAAGGATTCTCAGATACCGGTTGAGTCTGTTAGGCTGCTGCTGGAGTTTTTGAGCGACCTCCCCATTGACATCGCAGCGTTGATCTTCAGCGAGATTCGCACATTCATTGCCACACAGCCACGGAGCAACATGCCGTACCCCCAAATGATTACAGCGTTTGCATTGGGTGCGGGTGTTGTCTCTGATGAGCCACTGCGCTGGGGCGAGGGTCCTATTACCCCTGCTACATTAGCTCGGAGTATAGCAGCTCGGCCGAAGAGGCCACGTGCTGAGACCGCCGGTCCATCAGAGCCTGCTCCTACTCCAGCTCCAGCTCCGACTCCAGCTGCTCCTCCTATGCCAGACATGCCATCTGCCAGCTCCCAGGGTTTGTTTCATCAGGTCCTGGAGGGACTGCGATCTATGATGCACATCCAGCAGAGGCAGTCAGCTCAGCTTGATCGGCAGACAGCGCAGCTCGACCGTCAGTCTGCTATGATGGAGAGGCACTCTGCGCAGCTCCGGGTTATGTGGCGACGTATGGACGGCGAGCCGATTTCTGAGGCCAACCGCGCGTTATTCTATGAGCCACAGCCCGATCCTAGATTTGACATCCCGCCTGGGGATGAGCAGTGATGAGATATGATGCTCAGTTTCGAGCTTGGACAGTTGTTTCTTTTTGAAAAATTCTTTGTTTCTTTTTGGTTAAAACTTTCTAAGTTGTTGTCTGGGTTAGTTTAGGTATTTAGGATGGTTAGGGTAGTAACCTGAACAAATTACAACCATCCTAATTTTGCAGTCTTCAACTCTTTCTGTTACAACCAAAAATATTACAAGCCTATAAAGACCTTTTTGATTTTAAAATATTGTGCATTATTCTCTTGTGATTACTTGTTTATTTAAGTTTTATTTATGTATAAATTGCATCTCTGCATATATAACTTTGTTATTTCATCTCTCTTTGGTCGTTAAATTAGAGCTTAACCTTTTCAGAGTGAACATTTTTTCTAATTTCCATTTGGGAACTCTGGGTTACTAACCTTTTCAGAGTGAACATTTTTTGCGAGTGACCATCAGTGAGGATTTTGAAGTTGAAACTAATTATGGGTTAATTCTCGTACTCTTATTACAGTATTTTGATTTTATCAAAGTTCATCCTCACTACACATTGAATACTTGCTAATTTCCTGTTAAAGATAGCATTTCTTGTATTATAAATGTTCAATTATGAATAGTGATATATCTGTGGATAAAACTCCTACTGTGTACATAGTATATTGTTAAAATTCTTTCTAAAACAATTCTTTTTATTCATGTTTGTGAGTATCATTCTGCAAACTCTCACGAGACTACACTCGTCCACTAAGGGTAACTTAGTGGTTTAAAAGGCTTGTTGCATACGCTAAATGCAATCGCGTTTCCCTGCGAAAGTGGCTTTTCAAATTCTAGTTTTAAAGATTTAGCTTTTTGCTAAGAGACTAGCAAAACCTAAGTTGGGGAGTGTGATTGTACCACAATTATACCATTCAACTATGGTATTACTATGTTCTCTTATATATATAATTGTTTAATAAATAGCGTTTTGTATAAATATCTGTACAATTGGGTTTAAATCTCTGTTTCAAGAAATCTGTGCAGATTATGTAAATTAAAGTCGTCACCGATGAAGCCGTGAAGAGCATCTCGAATCAAAAGAGCATTCAGAAGGATCCGCAGCAATCGAGGGAAGTACGAATGAGCAGACGATAAGACTCTGCATGAAAAAGTCAAAGTTTGACCTTGACTATCGATAGCCAAGATGCGCTATCGATAGCGCCTCTATCGATAGCGCACCTTCGCTATCGATAGCCAAAGGCGGCTGCGGGCTTCTAGGATATTTTGAGATATTTTGAGGGCCTTTTGGTCTTTTACCTTTTCCTTCTATAAATAGAAGTGTAACGACGACGTTTTGAGGGTTCATGACTTATGCTCTGAATCATTACTCTGCTATTTTAATTCAAGTTACAGTTTATTTTCGCATTTTATTCGGCAGTTTAAGTTTTCAGCAATTTCCAATTCTGCAATTTTTCTTTCAATGCCTGGCTCAATTCTCACTTGAGGATTGTTCTTTAATATTCAGTCTTTATTTTCAGCACTTTACGTTTCTGTTATTTTCCTTTTTATGCATGGCTCAGTTCTCACTTGAGAACTGTTCTTTACTTTTTCTGTCATTTTCTTTATTTACTTAAGCACTTTTCTTTATTTATTTCTGCCATTTTCCTTATTTCTTCAGTCATTTAATTACTGCCTTTATTTACTTTTCCATCCCGTGAACCCTTAAAGCTTGTCATGGATAAAGGATATTCTCCTCCATTGATGTGTAGCTAATACTCCAAGCTTGGGTGAGGATGAAGTTGGATTCATTATACAATCCTATTTTATAAACATCCCTCTATTTGTATTATGTGATTGCATAGTTGTGAAGGTTTTACCGCACACTATCGCTAAATATAATATCATATAATTGTACATCTGTGATTGCAATTATATAATTATGCAATGGTTCTTATTGGTATGAATACAAACCAGCATGCTTTATTCCTCATTTAAGGTGGATAGCGATATTCCATTCTTTTCCAGGATAAACTTGCCGGTCCTGTATTCATAATCTTTTTGGGACTTCCTTCTTGTAGTTGGAAGAACCACCATACATAATTACTATAGTGAGGATTTTATAAACATAAATTGTATAATTGATATTCAATGGGCTTCTCACCCAAGTTCAGCTCATTCCACCAATTAATTGCATTTTTTACTAAGCTTTATTAAAATTACTGCGTTTTCGCTTCGACCCAATCGGAGCATTTTCCACCAACAAATTTAATTGACAATATTCTTTCCACTTGAATTAATTCTAAAGAGTGTTTTAGTATAAACCTGCATTTCCCAGTGGTTCGACACCCGTGCTCACTAATCACAATCGAATTGAGATTAACAGTTACGCGGTTTTATAAATTATTAATTTTGATCACTGACAAGGAATAATCTCCCTTGTCATCTGAAGCGATCAAATTTTGGCGCCGTTGCCGGGGAATTACGGTTTATTTAAAAAGATTATTGGGATTGAATTTAAGTAGTAAATATTAATACAGTTAATATTACTTAATATAAATTCTTTTATACTGTTAATATCTATATATTATAATTATTATTTGTTATTCATTATTCTTTTTCCTTTAACTACAGGTGGCTGAAATCAGGAATTGGGAGCTTCACTCCCGCGCGCTTAAAATAACAAATTAAAAGCTAAAGATTAACTGCTCACAATTTGGTTATTGAATTCCGTGATTATCTGTGGAGACCTATTTTATGCGGGGTAGAAGGTCGTTGTCATTTAACGTAATCCCTTTAGACTCTGAAATTGAAAGAACTCTGAGAGCTGTTAAGGCTTCTCAAAGTCAGTCCAGTGAGTCAGTGCCTTTGCATCATTTAGAAATGGCTGAATCATCTGCACACACTGCCATGTTACCTGCGGATAATATTCAAGCACCACAAGGTCTTAAAACTCTTAGGGATCACTTCATGCCCAATAGTTTTAATCCACCCTCCTGTATCCAAATCCCGCACATAGAGAATCTCATCTATGAGATTAAGCATGCTACCATTCAGATGCTTCCTACGTTCTATGGGTTAGATAGAGAGAACCCATACGACCATTTGCAGGAATTCTTAGGGATTTGTTCGACTATTAGAATTCAGGGGTTCCATCCAGAATCCCTGAAATTGTTCTTATTCCCGTTTTCTTTGAAAGATAAGGCCAAACACTGGCTTTGTACTCTCCAAACCCCTGTCCCTATCACTACTTGGGAATAGCTTCAAAAGTTATTCCTATCTAGATTTTACTTTGTTGGTAAAACTCACCAAATGCGACGAGGTATAACAAACTTCGTCCAACATGAACAGGAATCTTTTCACGAAGCCTGGGAAAGAATGAAGGAACTTCTTAGATTATGCCCCCATCATGATGTACCTAAGTGGCAAATCATAGAGTCTTTTGTTAGAGGTTTAACTGAGGGTGACACGCAGACTGTGAAATCTGCCTGTGGGGGAGCTATTTTAAGTAAAGGTGAGGATGAAATGTGGGCTTTATTTGAAGCATTGAGTGAGGATTCGTTCCACATGGCTTCAATGTCTTTAGGTAACCGTGACGATGCGTTAGCAAAGAAACCGCCTCCCAAAAAGGGCGGTATTTATGATGTGGACACCCAAGTGTTGGCAAATAAACAAGTTGAGGCTCTGTCTCAAAAGCTTGACCAGTTAATAGCGGCACAAGGGCAATCTTCAAAAGCCCATGTGAAACCTGTCAACTTGGTGTGCAATATTTGCACTGACCCCACTCACGAGACCCCATATTGTCCTATGGCAGGCCAGTACCCTGAGTTTGTCCAAGAGCAGGTTAATGCTGCTCAAGGATATGCACCACCTAGGAATGACCCGTATTCCAATACTTACAATCCTGGGTGGAAGACTCACCCCAATTTCCAGTGGTCTAGCCAGCCTAGAGGATCCAATCCTAGTCAGCCTGCAAGACCCCCATATAGCAGTAACCCTGCTGCCAGTCAACCCTATAGACCACCATTGATGCAATCCCAGTACCCCAGTTATGGTGCTCCTCAAGCACCTGCACCCCAGTATCAGAGTCAAGCTGTGACTCAACCACCACCACAACCTCATAGAACGCCTGGTTTTGAGGAACAAGTCCTAGCTACCCTGAAAAGTCTAGAGGCTTCAGCACAACTCACTCATTCCCATTCCCAATCTATTTCAAAGTTAGAAACCCAAATGGGTCAACTAGCGGTTTCATTTAGTCGCAGAGAGGAAGGGAAATTCCTGAGTCAGGCTGCTGCCAATCCCAAGGGAGCTTTTGTAGCTGAGAGTTCTACTTCTCAGAACCCACATTGTAATGAGGAAGTTAAGGCTGTTACAGTCTTACGTAGTGGAAAGGTGGTAGATAATAGAGTAGGGGAGAAAGAGAGAGAGATAGAGAGAGAGATAGAGAGAGAAAAAGAGAGAGAAAAAGAGAAAGAACCTGCAATAGAGAAAGAGTCTGAAGCTTCGAGGGATAACTTTCCCGCAGCTTTAGACAATCCATTGGCATCGTATGTGCCGAAAGCCCCATTCCCATCCGCGCTGATTGCGCCCGAGAGGAGAGCGAAGAAAGGGGCTAGCATGTCGGATATGTTAGAGGTGTTTAAAAGTGTCCATATTAATTTACCTCTGCTAGATGCCATTAAACAGATTCCTTCATATGCCAAATTTTTGAAGGAAATGTGCACACAGCAACGCAAAGAGCGCGTGCACTTGTCTAAAACTATAGCTCCTGTTGACATAGCAAGTGCTGTGTGTCAATTCCAAGCTCCTATTAAGAGAAAAGATCCTGGAACGCCAACTATACCTTGCTTCTTAGGAAGTCATTTCATTGATAGAGCGTTAGTCGATTTTGGCGCAAGTGTGAATATTCTTCCATATTCAATTTACGCCAAAATGGAGCTTGGAGCACTCCAAACCACACCTACTATTCTTCAATTTGCAGATAGGTCCACAAAGGTACCTAGAGGTATACTGCAGGATGTTTTGGTTAAGATAGATTCGTTTGTCTTTCCTGCAGATTTTATTGTCCTAGATATGGAGCCTGTCGATATTACTAGGCCCCAAATCCCTGTTATAATAGGACGACCTCTTCTGGCAACTGCTAATGCAGTCCTTCATTGTAGGACTGGCATAATGAAGGTGTCTTTTGGAAACATGAAAACCAGGCTGCAGGTTTATAGTGCAGCTAATCAACCTCATAACTTTGAGGATTGTTCTTTTGTAGACATCATAGATAAAGTGGTAGAGGAAGCTACACCTTATCTTCTGTCCAAGGACCCGTTAGAAACATGTCTTAATTACTTTGGGTTCGAGGACTATGACTTGGAGCACTCGTTTATGGAGGTGAATCTTGTCTTAGATTCTACCTCCTCTGTAGAAAAATTGCCATAGAGACCTAGGGTTGAGCCACTTCCGTCTATTGCCAGTGTCCCTTCTCCTACGTCTTTTGAGTCTCCGCCGCAACTTGAGTTAAAGCCTCTGCCGGCTAATCTCAAGTATGCATTTTTGGGTAATAGTGACACCTTGCCTGTTATAATTTCATCTTCATTAAATTTAGAACAGGAAGGTAAGTTGTTATCTATTTTGAAAGAGCACAGAGTAGCCATAGGATGGTCGGTCGCTGATTTAAAGGGTATAGACCCGTCAATCTGCCAGCACCGTATTCACCTAGAGGAAGGTGTGAATCCTTCTAGAGATGCCCAACGGAAGTTGAACCCCAATATGAAAGAGGTTGTAAAAAAGGAAGTTTTGAAACTACTGGATGCGGGTATCATTTACCCAATTTCAGATAGTGAGTGGGTTTCCCCTACTCAATTGGTTCCTAAGAAGTCTGGGATAACAGTGATAGCTAACGAGGAGGGTATTCTAGTCCCTACAAGAGCTACCACTGGTTGGAGAGTCTGTATAGACTATAGGAAATTAAATTCCAAGACTAGGAAAGACCACTTCCCTCTGCCTTATATTGACCAAATTCTAGAGAGATTATCCGGGCAGAGTTTTTATTGCTTCTTAGATGGCTATTCAGGGTACAACCAAATAGCAGTTTACCCCGAGGATCAGGAGAAAACAACATTTACCTGTCCATTCGGGACATTTGCATTTAGGCGTATGTCTTTTGGCCTATGCAATGCCCCGAGCACGTTCCAAAGATGTATGACTTCTATCTTTTCTGATATGATAGGAGACTATCTGGAAGTGTTTATGGATGACTTTTCTGTTTTCGGTCCTTCTTTTGATGAATGCCTCTCTAATCTCTCAAAAGTGCTTAAGAGATGTTGTGAGACAAATCTTGTTCTTAGTTGGGAGAAGAGCCATTTCATGGTTCGTGAGGGCATTGTGCTTGGGCATATCGTTTCTAGTAGGGGGATAGAGGTTGACAAAGCTAAGGTTGATTTAATTGCAAAACTACCTCCTCTTACTACTGTTAGGCAAATCCGGTCCTTCCTTGGACATGTAGGATTTTACAGGCGTTTCATTAAAGACTTTAGTAAAATAGCAAAACCAATGTGTAATCTGCTTGCTAAAGATGTAGAGTTTACCTTTGATAAAGCCTGTATAGAGTCCTTCAATAAGTTGCGTTTAATGTTGATCTCGGCACCTATCATGCGAGCTCCCGATTGGTCACTTCCTTTCGAGCTAATGTGTGATGCCTCCGATTATGCTGTGGGGGCAGTGTTGGGTCAGAGGGTAGATAAGGCCCCTTATGTTATATACTACGCAAGCAAAACCTTGAATGAAGCTCAGTTAAATTACACTACGACTGAGAAAGAAATGCTTGCAGTGGTTTTTGCGTTAGATAAATTCCGATCCTATCTGTGGGGATCGAAGACCATTGTGTACTCAGATCATGCCGCCTTGCGGTACCTGCTCTCTAAAAAAGAGACGAAGCCTAAGCTGATTAGGTGGATTCTCTTATTACAAGAATTTGACTTTGAGATTAGGGATAAGAAAGGGTCTGAGAATGTCGTTGCTGACCACCTCTCTAGGATTGTAGTAGAAGATGAGAGTTATCCCACGCCTATTAGGGATTCTTTCCCTGATGAGCAGCTTTTTGCC
>JAESVK010050680.1:0-13400 GCA_017140935.1 Hamamelis virginiana | reverse complement strand
TCCCTGTGGAAATGACCTGTGGATTCCCATAGTTTTATTATGCTTGGAGATAATTGAGTTCCTACGCTTGGGACGTAATTGAGCACACCACCATGGACAAGCATTTTTGGCGCCGTTGCCGGGGAGTGGCGCGTATCTTGAAGTGATCCAAGGAAGAGCTAGTGGTAATTTGCAATTGCATTGCGAATCCGGTAAGTTTTTCCTAACTCTTAGTGTATAGAAATTCTTTGTAGTGTAACTTGTTGTGAACAATTGTTGCATGTCGGTTTGGCCTCGTGGAGAGGGAAACCGACTTGTAAGGAATTGGTCACAACAAGACCTTGAAAATCCAAATTTGAGACCTAACTTGGCTCAACCATCCTCTCCATCAATGGAGCACAACCAAAACCAAAATTTTCAAAGAAATGCAAATGATCAAGACTTTCCAAATGAACCTCAAGGGCGAAGGGATGATGTCATTCCGCCTGCAACCCCTGCACCTGGTGGGGGAAATATGAATCAAAATTTTCAACAAAATGTGAATCAAAATGGGCAGCAGAATAGACAACCCGATATCCCTATGGTAAATTTGGGAAGGACTTTGAGGGAGATCTTCAACCCTCACAGAACCACTACTCCATCATGTATAATCCCATCTCAAGAGGCCAGTCGTTTTGTACTAAAACCTGAAATGATTCGATTATTGCCTGAGTTTCATGGCTTTGATTCTGAAAGGCCATATTCTTTTATGAGGGATTTTACTGATGTGTGTAGTGCGTTCTTGTCAACTGGCTCACCTATTGACATCATTTGCATTACTCTTTTTCCATTTTCTCTAAAAGATAAGGCAAAAATATGGTTTCATACTTTGACTCCTAATTCCATCCGCACTTGGGAACAACTGCAAAAGATCTTTTTGGAAAAATTCTTCCCACCCGCTAGAACCAACATGTTGATGCGCATGATTCAAAATTTCACTGAGGAACCTAATGAGGCATTTGTCGGTGCTTGGGAAAGGTACAAGGATTTGATAAATGCAATCCCCCATCATGGACTAGACGTAGGTCAACTTGTAGGGTACTTTTACCATGGTTTGACCCGTGAAACTAAGCAATTCCTCCAAATGATGAGTGGTGGGGAACTTTTTGAGAAATCCCCCGAGGACGCAATCCCATATTTTGATAGGTTGTCAGAGAGTGCGCGCAACTGGGAGGTTAACACAACTCCCGATGTTGCAAAGAAAGCTAGCAACCCAAGTAGTGGTGGAAAGTTCCAACTTAAGGAGCATGATGAACTTCAAGCCAAGGTGGCGAGTTTAACTAGGAAGTTAGAGGCCCTAGAAATGCAGAATGTCAACGAGGTTACTGCGGTGCCTGTGGTGCCAAATGTACCTCCTACACCTGTTGTGCCTAGGGTAGAGGAACCATGCCTCATTTGTGAGGATCCTGTGCATTCCACTAGAGATTGTCCTACCCTTCCTACCATTAAAGGAGCCGTCCAAGAGCAAGTCCATGCTTTGAACCCCTTAGGAAGCATTTCAATCCATATTCTGACACTTATAATTCGGGGTGGGGTAAGCATCCAAACTTTAGTTGGAAAAATGATGGGGTGAATGCTTCATCAAATCAAGGTAATGCTCAAGCCCATCAAGGTTATTCTAACCAAGGGCAAGGTTCCAATTTTCAAGGGCAAAGCTCAACTTTTCAAAACCAAGGATATCATTTTCAAAATCCAAATCCAGGTTTTGCAAATCAAGCCCCCACTTTTCAAAATCAAGGGCCACAAGGATTTTCTGCGAATCCTAATCAAGGTTTTCCCCCTTTTTCTCAAGCAAATCAAAATCATCACTCTTACCAACCACCCCACAAAAGAAATTTGGAGGACATTGTAGCCCAATTTGTCCAATCCCAACAAACAATGAACAATGAATTTCGAACGGCTATTAGTGACGTGAAGTCTCAACTCACTAAATTGACATCTTCAATGGGGAGTTCTCAACAAGAAAAAGGGAAATTTCCCTCTCAACCAATTCAAAACCCCCAAGGTCAAAATAGTGTTGGGACTTCAAGTCAAAATGATGGGACTTTTGAGCAATGCAAGGCCATCACCACTCTTAGGAGTGGGAAAATAGTTGACAAAACCATCCATCCCAAAGATCTTCCAAAAGAGATCTCAAAAGATTTACAAAATGAATCAAAAAGGGATGAGGATGTGATTGATGAGCCTAATGTCCCTAAAGCCGATGTTGTTGATGTGGATTTGGATAAAGACAAAGCTAAACATGCTCCTCCTGCTCCATATCCCCATAGGTTGAGAATTCCAAAGAAATTGAACAATCATGCCGAAATTTTTGAGCTTTTCAAACAGGTTAAGGTGAACATTCCCTTGTTGGATGCCATCAAACAAATCCCCTCATATGCCAAATTTTTGAAAGACTTGTGTACAGTGAAGAGGAAGTTAGGTGTCCACAATGATGCATTCATGACTGAACAATCCACCTCTCTTATTAGGAATAACTTACCCCCAAAATACAAAGACCCAGGAAGCCCAACCATTTCCATAGTGGTAGGTAACTCCAAGTTGGGACGTGCTTTAGTGGATTTGGGAGCTAGTGTGAACTTGTTGCCATACTCGGTGTATGTTGAGCTAGGGCTAGGAGAGTTAGAGCCTACCACCATTACCCTTCAGCTAGCAGACCGTAGTGTGAAGATTCCTCGAGGTATTGTGAAGGATGTTCTAGTACAAGTGGATAAGTTCTATTTCCCTGTAGATTTTGTTGTTCTAGATACTCAACCTGTGGTGAGTCAAGGGAGCCAATTCCCAGTGATTCTTGGCAGGCCTTTTTTGGCCACTGCTAATGCCATTATACATTGTCGGGGTGGGTTGATGACGTTGTCTTTTGGCAACATGACTGTGAACCTAAATATTTTCAATGTTATCAAGGAAATAGGGGATGATGAAGACATTTGTGAGGTGAATGTGATAGAATCTGTGGTACAGGAATATGTTGATCATTTTTCACGTGATGACCCTCTAGAGTCTTGTCTAGTGAGCCCTAAGATTGTTGAGGATGTGGCCACACCTGAAATGGAATTTCTATACTCCATCCTTGAGCATAGTGAGGTGATGGAAACCAATGGGTGGACACCTAGATTCGAGGAGTTGCCTCCAATTGAGGAGAAAGTTTTGCCATCAATAGAGAAGCCACCTAAGTTAGAATTGAAGCCTTTACCTTCACATCTCAAATACTCTTTCCTAGGAAGTGAAGAGACATTCCCTGTGATCATTTCATCTTCCCTAAATCATGATCAAGAAGTGAGACTCATAGAAATTCTAAAGGCCCACCAAACCGCCATAGGATGGACCATTGCGGACATTAAGGGGATTAGCCCCTTGATTTGCACTCTTAGAATCTACTTGGAGGAGGATGTCAAACCATCTAGGCAACCACAACGTAGGTTAAATCCTGTCATGAAGGAAGTTGTCAAGAAAGAGGTGTTGAAACTCCTAGATGTAGGTGTCATTTACCCTATTGCGGATAGCAAGTGGGTGAGCCCTACCCAAGTTGTTCCAAAAAAGTCCGGGGTCACTGTGGTGGCAAATGAACAAAATGAACTCATACCTACTAGAGTCACTACAGGTTGGAGGGTGTGCATAGATTATAGGAAACTAAATGCTGGCACGAGGAAAGACCATTTCCCTCTACCTTTTGTGGACCAAATGTTGGAGAGAGTTGCAGGGCATGAGTTTTACTGTTTTCTTGATGGGTACTCTGGGTACAATCAGATAGAAATAGCCTTAGAAGACCAAGAGAAAACCACCTTCACATGTCCGTTTGGCACATTTGCCTTTCGGAAAATGCCCTTTGGATTATGTAATGCACCGGGGACTTTTCAACGGTGCATGATGGGTATTTTTAGTGACATGGTAGAGAAGATCATGGAGATTTTTATGGATGATTTCTCTGTCTTTGGAGATTCTTTTGAGGGATGCTTAGAAAATTTGGAGAAAGTGTTGGAGAGATGTGAGGAGAAAAGTCTAGTCTTAAATTGGGAGAAATGTCACTTCATGGTGACACAAGGGATTGTGTTGGGACATATCGTGTCTAAGAAAGGCATAGAGGTAGATAAGGCCAAAGTCGAGTTGATCTCTAATTTACCCACTCCCAAATGTGTTAAAGACATACGGTCCTTCCTAGGTCATGCAGGTTTCTATAGGAGGTTCATAAGGAATTTTAGTGCTATATCCCGTCCCTTGTGCAATTTACTCGCCAAGGATGTTGTTTTTGAATGGTCACAGGCATGTGAGGAGGCTTTTGAAAAATTAAAAAGTATGTTGATTGCACCTCCTATCATGCGACCTCCGAAATGGGACCTTCCTTTTGAGATCATGTGTGACGCTAGTGATTACGCCGTAGGAGCTGTCTTAGGGCAAATAGAGGATAAGAAACCTTTTGTGATTTATTATGCCAGCAAGACTCTAGATTCCGCCCAGTCCAATTACACAACTACGGAGAAAGAGTTCTTAGTTGTGGTCTTTGCCTTGGATAAGTTCAGGTCGTACATTGTAGGGTCTCCCATAGTCATTTTCACTGATCATGCGGCGTTGAAGTACTTGCTCTCTAAGCAAGATACAAAACCCCGTCTCATTAGGTGGATCCTACTTTGTCAAGAGTTTAATTTGACCATAAAAGACAAGAAGGGAGTCGAGAATGTGGTGGCGGATCACCTCTCTCGTTTGGTTTTAGAAACAGCTTATGAGGGCCTACCCATAGGTGATACATTCCCTGATGAGTAACTATTTGCTCTAATTAGTTGTCCTTGGTATGCTGACATTGTGAATTATATTGTGACAGGACAAATCCCATCCAGGTGGACTTCTCAACAAAAGAGAAAATTTTTGGTTGGTGTGAAAAATTACTTTTTTGATGATCCCTATCTCTTTAAACACTGCCCTGATCAGTTGATGAGAAGGTGTGTACCTAACGACGAACAAATTGGGGTACTCACCTTCTGTCATTCTGAAGCTTGTGGAGGGCATTTTTCTGCAAGGAAAACAGCTGACAAGATTTTGCAAGCCGGTTTTTATTGGCCCACACTGTTTAAAGACTCATTTGAATTTTGCAAAACTTGTGCTCGGTGCCAACAATTAGGAGGTGTTACAAAAAGGAACATGATGCCTCTTACCCCCATTTTAATCATTGAAATTTTTGACTGTTGGGGTATAGACTTCATGGGTCCTTTTCTCTCCTCTTGTGGGTACTTGTATATTTTATTGGCAGTGGATTATGTCTCAAAGTGGGTGGAGGCTATCCCAACGAGAACGAATGACCACAAGGTGGTTTTGAAATTTTTGAAAGAACACATTTTTTCTCGTTTTGGGATGCCTCGTGCAATCATTAGTGATGGTGGGCTCCATTTTTGCAATAGGCCGTTTGAAAACTTGGTTAAAAAGTATGGAGTCACACATAAGGTGTCCACTGCATATCACCCACAGACCAATGGTCAAGCCGAACTAGCCAATAAGGAGATAAAACACATTTTGGAAAAAACGGTTAACCCGAACCGCAAGGATTGGTCTCTTCGACTAACCGATGCTCTTTGGGCATACCGCACTGCTTTTAAAACCATTCTTGGTATGTCTCCATATAGGTTGGTTTATGGCAAGGCATGTCACTTGCCGGTGGAAATAGAGCATAGGGCATATTGGGCAGTTAAAACTCTTAATTTTAATTTGGCTAAAGCAGGTCATCAGCGAATGTTGCAAATGAATGAGCTTGATGAAATGAGGCGCGAGTCTTATGAAAGCTCCAGAATTTACAAAGAGAAGGTCAAGCTATTCCATGACAAAAACATTGTGAGGAAGACCTTTGAGCCTCAACAGAAAGTACTCTTGTACAGTTCTCGTTTGCACATTTTTCCAGGCAAGCTCCGTTCAAGGTGGACTGGCCCTTTCGTGGTCAAAGTAGTCCACCCTTATGGTGCAGTTGAGATCGAGAATCCTGAGAATGGGAAAGTCATCAAAGTAAACGGTCAGCGCCTAAAGCCATTCCTTGAGAACTTTGACCGTCAGGAGAGCATGGAGGAGTTGGTAGACCCAGTCTACCAGGACATTCCTCATGAGTAATTTCTGTGTTACTCATTGTACATAGCTTTTAATTTTAGTTGTGAATCATTCTTTTTTTGGAAATATGGATACTCTGACCCTTGTGCAGCTTTTTAGCTTGTTCATAGCTTTGACACAGGTACTTTTGTTCCCTCTCTCTTCAATTTGGTCCTTAGTGCTTATCTTTTCATGCATTGAGGACAATGCACATTTCAGTTGGTGGGGGGGTATATATAATGGTGTTCATGTTGATACTCATACTTTCATGCATAGGGTAGCTTCTTTTTGTGGAGGAGTATACGTTAGTTGTTCATGTTAGTTACTGTTGTTCTAGTAAGTGTTTTGCATAAATTTTTCGATTTTAGGCTTACATGAAAATAGAACTTGGACTTTGAGCTGTGCTTTTCGTTGAACTTGTGTATGAACATTGTACATTCCTATCGCACATGCACGCCAACAAGACTGAACAGAACCACTTCACCATATCTGAGTTTATTTTTCATCAAATTTTGTCTATTCTTACTTGTGAATCATGACTTGTACCATTTCTGCGCATTTTGAATACATTTGGTATTGTAATCTCACAAGTCATTGATTTTTGTTTCCCAAGCTCATTTTCGCTTGGTTTTGGTCTCTTAGCGTGCATTTTTACATAACCATGTTATTTTCGTGCAATTTATTCATTGTGGAACACCCGTACATATTTGGAAGATGATTCTAGGCCATTATTGCTTATTTGAACTTCAAAATCATGTTGAGTCACCATTTGACCCCTTGTTGAGCTTAAAAGTTGCCAAATTGTTCAAAACCTTAGGATCCATGGTCCTTTTTTAGTAGGTTTGCTTCAAAGTGAATATGAAGATGCCGAGCAAGTTTTGGTATGCATTTTGGGTGTGTGCAAGTAGGTTTGGTTGAGAAATGAAGCATTATGCAAGATTTGGCCTTGAAGAAGAGAAATTTTTGAAAACTGCATAATCAGTACCGGTACTGGGTTTTGAGTACCGGTACTCAAAGCTTTGCCTGAGACAGTAGTGGCTGAGTACCGGTACTAGATGTTGAGTACCTGTACTCAAGTGCGATTTTTGCCTATTTCTACAGATTTCCCTCATTTCGAAATTTTCACTTCTCTCTCTTCTCTCATTTCTCTCACTCTCAAATTTCCCAAACTTTCCCCTCTCATTTCCCTCTCTCAAACCCTAACCCTAGCCACATTTCCCCCCTTCCAAACATCCTCAACCCATCTCTCTTCTCAAATCCCTCACTTTCACAAATTTCACTCCTCCAAAACCCTAAAATTCACCATTCTCTCCTCTCAACCATCCCAAATCAACTCACCACTCACTCTCCATCATTCCTAACCCCCACAAGTCATTTCCTAACCATTTCATCTGAAGAGTCGTGTTCGAGGAGGATTTTTGCATTCTTGGGCTTGGATTTTGGGATTTTGTAAGTGGATTTGGCATTCTTGGGCATTTTTGTGGGGTAAGTGGTTCTCTCTTGGCTTGTGAACAATTTCTATCGTTTTATTTGTTTTGATTGGGATGGCTACTGCTTTGTGGTGTGGGGTTGTTGTGTTCTTTGCTTGGTTGGACTGTCTGAATGCCATGGAAGTAATGGGGAGGAAGGTTTTGAAGGATGTGGGGAAGGGAAGCATAATTTTTGTGGAAATGGGCATGTGGGATTGTATGTTGTATGTATGGTTGATGTTGGCGTTACTTTCCTTGGTTGCCGTCTCTATGGCAAGAACCAAAAACCCTAAGAAGGGTAAGGCTTCAAGCTCTTCTGCGGAGCGAGCCGTAAAGAAAAGGAAAGCGGATTCCTCACAGACTGTAAAGAAAGGGAAGGGGAAGCGCAAGAATATTTCGTCTGAAAGTGATGAGGAAAGTGATGAGGATGACGAGATTGAAGCAATGTTTGAGGATGACTCTTTTCAGGCTTCAAGGGAGAAATGGACCCAGTCTATAGCAAAGAGGGGTTTTCATTGTGAAAGAGGCATGCATATTGAGACATTCATTTTCGATCATCCTATTCGTGAAGTCATCAAGAAGCAAAATTTGAAGTTTTTATGCAAGGATGTAAAGGGATATCGGCCTTCAGTTGTCAGAGAGTTTTATTCCAACTTAAGTGAAAATGCTGATAAGGAGTTCCTTTTGAACACCACGGTTTTTGGCGAGCCCCTATCTATTGATCCCGAGACAATTGCCATATCTTTGGGGTATACGCGTCCTATGACCTCTGACAGACCATATCCATTCCGTGCTATCACTGACTTTCATGCTGAGTTATTTGCCAACACCATGTGCACCAATCCAGTACCAATGGGAGGATTCATGAGAAAAGAGTTCACGCCAGGGAAGCTAAAAGCCGAATATGCGTTGATGAATAAGATTATTCACAACATGATTGTGCCCAAGGGGAAGGAAAAGTTTCCCAGTCAAGAGGAAATCCAGTTTTTGTTCGAAGTGATGAATGGGAAGCTCATTGACTATGGTGCTGTGATTTGGTGTATCATGAGGGACTTCATCAAATCCACAAGCTTGAAGAGTCACATGCCATACCCAACACTCATTACCCACATGGTGGAAGCAGCAGGCATTAAGGGCTCAAGCAGAGAGAAAATGGCCCCCCCTCGTCTGGGTCCCATCACTAGTATAACTGAAGCCAAAAGCAGGGCTGTCTCAGCCAAGCCTCGTTCAGCTCAGTCTCCCCCAGCTACAGCAGGACCATCTACATCATCAACCCCTGAACCGAAGAGTACATCTCCATTGAAGAGGATGGAGCGCAAGATAAAGGGGTGGTTCAAATGCATCTTAGGGAAGCAGAAACAGATTGATCACAGGCTTTCCAGGCTCGAGAGAGAGGTTCTTGTTCTGCGAGGAGAACCATCAACCGCTGAGGCACCCCTTCCTAACTTGGAAGGGGATTCTGATGAGCTGGATGATTGTGTTGATGAGGATGCATTCTCTAGTGACGAAGAAGAATCTGAAGAGGAGTAGTTGGAGTTCGTGGGTTAGCATAGGGTGGTGTTGGCAATAGGGTAGCGACCCCAGCCATGTCATGCCAACACCCATTTTGTTTTTGTTAGCCCCTTGTGTAACCCGTGGTCACTACAAGCTTAGAAGTCCTTTTTGATTTTGAATTGTCGTTTGTTCCCCTATGAATATTATGCATATTTAAGTACTTGGTTTATGTTAAATGTTTCTTTCGTTAATGAAGTTTTATTTCCTTTTGGTAACTTCATTCCGTTTCGGTTTCAATAATTGTGCCTTTCATTGTTGTTGTTGTTGGTTAGTGAAATTCTTGTTGGATTATCACCACACTAGGAATGAGTTTGTGCATATTAAGTTTAAAGGTTCGCATGGTTCGTTAAGTTTTAGTGATATGTTCATATTCGCCTATCATGGAATTGTTGAATGCTTAATTGCTTACTTGTGCATTTCTCTTATTTTTTTTAGTTCTTTTTAGTTCAAATCTTACTAGGGACTAGCAAGATGCAGGTTAGAGGGTGTGTTTGACACATAAAGTATGGTATTTTTACTTGCTTGTAAGCGTTCTAGCATGCATTTTGGCCTTAGTTTGCGTAGAATAGGTGCATTTGACTTTCTTTGGTGTTTTGTGCTTTTGTAGGTCGTTTGTAGTTATCCGCATCTTTTTGAAGTGTTTTGGGACGCTTGGAGAGTCGCCGTGTGTTGAGGAAGATGCCCATGCACATTTTCATCTTCAAACGGAGGCATTTTGTGAAGTAAACTCGCCAAAGCACGTTCGAATCGTGATTCGTTCCTCATTTCAACCTTGGGAAGGGTCCTTCAGCATGTTTGAGGCATCTCATTGTTGCGAGGATAGTTTTTGGAGGCCTTGTTCAATGTTAGGGAAGTTTGGTGCCTTAGGAGGGCAAAATCTGCAGAATTTGTAAGTGAGTACCGGTACTGGCTAAGTGAGTACCGGTACTGAAGTGCAGCTTTAGGACAGTATAGGTTGAGTACCGGTACTGGATGTTGAGTACCGGTACTGGGGCTCGTATTTTCACCAGTCATGTTTGTAAATGTCTTGTTTTTGTAAGGGTACGGTCGTCTTTTGACCCCCCATTCGTGTAGCTGTTGTGGTGGGGTATTTATAGTCTCTTTCTCAGCTGGAGAAGAGAGCTTAGTCTTGATAGTTAGGGTTTGGGTAGTTTAGCTTAGGGTTTTTCATATTTCTAGGGTTTTCTACATAGTTTAGCTTAGGATTTCTTCTTGTTCTTGTTAACCATCAGTTGTAATCCTTATTTTGGTTCTTTAAAATAGTTTCTTAGTGTTTGAACATTGTTCTTTGTCTTTTAAATCCTTTAATAGAAGTTATTTCTCTTTCATTTTGCATTTATTACTCTTGTTCTTGCATTTACTTTCATGTTCATAGCTTTAATGGAGTTCTAAACCTCCAAGGTAGGGTTCAAACGGTGGAAACTCCTCACCAACAAAGGTAACAACACTCTCTCATCCCCTTGTGATTAATGAAAAGAGTATGATGTTAAATACTCACCATTTCTTCTCTCAATGCTTAGTATGGCATCTTCTTGACAATGTGTGAACAAGTTAACCTTGGTACACATTGTGCTTGAACCTAAATGCATGCTAAGTGTTTGTGTTATTGCTTAAGTGAGCATTTGATATCATTCTCATATTCATATTTGTTTAAAAGCTTTCAAAGTTAAATCATCCATCAAAGACCATTCTTCAATGGATCCTAGATGAGACCATTAATGAGAGATGCTTGTTACCTAGTTGTGGATGAGTGGAAACCCTAGAAGCCTACCATTTGTTTTACTTGTGTTTACTACCTTTGCAACCGGTTACCAAATCAAACAAACCAACAAACCCCCATGATTTACTTTAAGTACACATTCGTTGGGTTTCAATGCCTAAGGATCCTTCGTAGTCCCCACTCCCTGTGGAAATGACCTGTGGATTCCCATAGTTTTATTATGCTTGGCGATAATTGAGTTCCTACGCTTGGGACGTAATTGAGCACACCACCATGGACAAGCATGTACCATGTGAACGATGAACTTGAGTTATTTTATGTGAAGCATGAAATAACATTTTGAATGACTTGAGATTATTTTATGTGAAACATAAATGTTTAACACATATTTCACATGATTTATATAGTGTTTTTATTACTTTTATTATACATTTTGGATGCTTTATGTGTGGAATAGGTGCGTTTGACAGTTTGGTCTTGTTTCAGGACAATGGGTGTCGAACGGTGTAATTCTCCCATCTTTTGTGTACAAATGAGCTCTATCGTTTATCACTTCTCACCGTTGCCAGTTGTTGACAAGTCAATCTTGCCTAGTCAAGGTGTTTGGTGAAAGCCCTTTTACCCTTGGAGGCGTTCGGAGAGTTGGTGAAGTGTCAAGCTGGGAAAAAGTTGCATTTCAGCATTTCTGCAATTTTGTACCGGTACAGGCAATTTTGTACCGGTACAAAATGTCACTTTGGATGCAGTATGTTTTTGTACCGGTACAGGCAATTTTGTACCGGTACAAAAGGTCGGGATTTCAGCAATGTGTTCGTAAATTGTCTAATTTTGTATGGGCACTCTTGTCTTTAGCCCCCATTCGTGTTGGAAGTATAAATACTCTCTTTTTCAGCTGAATGGGGGACTACACTTAGTTTTCTCTTAGGTTGCTTAGTTTAGCTTAGGGTTTTTCATATCTCTAGGGTTTTCTACATAGTTTAGCATAGATTTCTTCTTGTTCTTGTTAAACATCAGTTGTAATCTTTAGTTTGACTCTTTAAACTAGTTTCTTAGTAGTTGAACTTTGTTTCTTTGTCTTGTAATCTTTTAATAGAAGTTATTTCTCAATCATTTTGCATTTACTACTCTTGTCTTGCATTTATTTCTTGTAACCTAGCTTAAATGGAGTTCTAAACCTCCAAGGTAGGGTTCAAACGGTGGAAACTCATCACCAACAAAGGTAACAACACTCTCTTATCTCTTTGTGTTTAATGGAAAGGGTATGATGCTAAATACTCACTAATTCTTCTCTCAATGCTTAGTGTGGCATCTTCTTGACAATGTGTGAACAAGTTAACCTTGGTACACATTGTGCTTGAACCTAAATGCATGCTAAGTGTTTGTATTATTGTTTAAGTGAGCATTTGGTATCATTCTCTTATTCATCTTTGTTTAAAAAGCTTTCAAAGTTATATTATCCATCAAAGACCATTCTTCAATGGATCCTAGATGAGAATACCAATGAGAGATGCTTGTTACCTAGTTGTGGATGAGTGGAAACCCTAGAACCCTACCATTTGTTTTTCTTGTGTTAATTACCTTTGTAACCGGTCACTAAATCAAACCAATCAACAAATCCCCATGATTTACTTAAAGTACACATTCTTTGGGTTTCAATACCTAAGGATCCTTCTTAGTCCCCACTCCCTGTGGAGATGACCTGTGGGCTTCCCTCAGTTTTTATTATGCTTGGCGATGCTAAATTCCTACGCTTGGGAACCTATTGAGCACACCCATAATTGACAAGCAATAAAATAGTGGTTTATATGGGAGATGTACCATATAATTGATGATGCTTTATATGGGAGATGTACCATATAATTGATGATATGTTCATATGGGAGATGTACCATATGAACAATGAGTATGAATTGTTTTATGTGAAGCACAAAATAATGGTTTGAAAATGTTTATATAGGAGAAGTACTATATAAATAATAATTATTGTGGGAGATGTACCATAGGAATAATGAGTCTGGACTATTTTATGTGAGAGAAGTATCACATAAGATGATGACTTGTATGTGTTTATGTGAGAGAAGTATCACATAAAATGATGGCTTGTATGTGTTTATGTGAGAGAAGTATCACATAAAATGATGATTTGTGTATGCCTATGTGAGTGAGATATCACATAAATGTTTGTTTTGTGGTTTGTTAGTGTGATTGATTTTGAAATAATTGGAAGTGTGACTTCCAAGAATTATTTTCATTCTGAATTTGTTCAGGAAATGGACTCCAATGTTTGAGAGAAGTTGGTTTGGTCATCCCTCTTTTTGTTGTGGCAAAAATGGGATGCCATTTTGTTTCGTTGGTATTACATGGCGAAGCCATGAAACACCAACGAGGGGCTTCTGTGGACACCCCATTTTTACCAATTATTTCTACCATATGTCCATGCAAATGATTAACTAGAATAGCTGATCATTTGGTGAGGAATTGGCCTTGTAAAGACCAAATTGCCCAAATTGCTCTTTTCTGAGGAAAAAGACAATTCATTATTTCATGTGTACATTTGGATTGGAATCAACCCATTT
>JAESVK010050676.1:0-12897 GCA_017140935.1 Hamamelis virginiana | reverse complement strand
TATGGGGCCTTATCTACCCTCTGACCCAACAATGCCCCCACAGCATAGTCGGAGGCATCACACATGAGCTCGAAAGGAAGTGACCAATCGGGAGCTCGCATGATAGGTGCCGAGGTCAACATTAAATGCAACTTATTGAAGGACTCTAGACAGGCTTTATCAAAGTCAAACTCTACATCTTTAGCAAGCAGATTACACATTGGTTTTGCTATTTTGCTAAAGTCTTTAATAAAACGCCTGTAAAATCCTCCATGTCCAAGGAAGGACCTGATTTGCCTAACAGTAGTAGGAGGAGGTAATTTTGCAATTAAGTCAACCTTAGCCTTGTCAACCTCTATCCCCCTACTAGATACTATATGCCCAAGCACGATGCCCTCATGAACCATGAAATGGCTCTTCTCCCAACTAAGAACAAGATTAGTCTCACAACATCTTTTAAGCACTTTTGAGAGATTAGACAGACATTCATCAAAAGAAGGACCGAAAACAGAAAAATCATCCATAAACACTTCCAAATATTCTCCTATCATGTCAGAAAAGATAGAAGTCATACATCTTTGGAACGTGCTCGGGGCATTGCATAGGCCAAAAGACATACGCCTAAATGCAAATGTCCCGAATGGACAGGTAAATGTTGTTTTCTCCTGATCCTCGGGGTAAACCGCTATTTGGTTATACCCTGAATAGCCATCTAAGAAGCAATAGAAACTCTGCCCAGATAACCTCTCTAAAATTTGGTCAATGTAAGGCAGTGGGAAGTGGTCTTTCCTAGTCTTGGAATTTAACTTTCTATAGTCTATACAGACTCTCCAACCAGTGGTAGCTCTTGTAGGGACTAGAATACCCTCCTCATTTGCTATCATTGTAATCCCAGACTACTTAGGAACTAATTGAGTAGGGGAAACCCACTCACTATCAGAAATTGGGTAAATGATACCCGCATCCAACAACTTTAAAACTTCAATTTTTACTACCTCTTTCATATTTGGGTTTAACTTACGTTGGGCATCTCTAGAAGGATTCGCACCTTCCTCTAGGTGAATACGGTGCTGGCAGATTGACGGGTCAATACCCTTTAAATCAGCGACCGACCATCCTATGGCTACTCTGTGCTCTTTCAAAACAGATAACAACTTACTTTCCTGTTCTAGATTCAATGAAGATGATATTATGACAGGCAAGGTGTCACTACTACCCAAAAAGGCATACTTGAGATTAGCCGGTAGAGGCTTTAACTCAAGTTGTGGCGGAGACTCAAAAGACGTAGGGGAAGGGACACTGGCAATAGACGGAAGTGGCTCAACCCTAGGTCTCCAAGGCAATTTTTCTACAGAGGAGGTAGAATCTAAGACAAGATTCACCTCCATAAATGAATGCTCCAGGTCATGGTCTTCGAACCCAAAGTAATTAAGACAAGTTTCTAACGGGTCCTTGGATAGAAGATAAGGTGTAGCTTCATCTACCACTTTATCTATGATGTCTACAAAATAACAATCCTCAAAGTTATGAGGTTGATTAGCTGCACTATAAACCTGCAGCCTTGTTTTCATGTTTCCAAAAGACACCTTCAATATGCCAGTCCTACAGTGAAGGATTGCATTAGCAGTTGCCAGAAGAGGTCGTCCTATTATAACAGGGATTTGAGGCCTATCAATATCTACGGGCTCCATATCCAAGACAATAAAATCTGCAAGAAAGACAAAAGAATCTATCTTTACTAAAACATCCTGCAGGATCCCTCTAGGTACCTTAGTGGACCTATCTGCAAATTGGAGGATCATAGGTGTGGTTTGGAGTGCCCCAAGCTCCATTTTGGCGTAAATTGAATACGGAAGAATATTCACACTTGCGCCAAAATCAACTAACGCTCTATCAATGAAATGACTTCCTAAGAAGCAAGGTATAGTTGGCGTTCCAGGGTCTTTTCTCTTTATTGGAGCTTGGAATTGACACACAGCACTTGCTATGTCAACAGGAGCTATGGTTTTTGACAGATGAACACGCTCCTTGCGTTGCTGTGTGCACATTTCCTTCAAAAATTTCGCATATGAAGGAATTTGTTTAATGGCATCTAGTAGAGGTAAATTAATATGAACACTTTTAAACACCTCTAACATATCTGACATGCTAGCCCCTTTCTTCGCTCTCCTCTCAGGCGCAATCAGCACATATGGGAATGGGGCTTTTGGCACATAAGATGCCAATGGATCGTCTAACGCTGTGGGAAAGTTATCCCGCGAAGCTTCAGACTTTATCTCAATTGCAGGTTCTTTCTCTTTTTCTCTCTCTTTTTATCTCTCTTTCTCCCCAACTCTATTGTCTACCACTTTCCCACTTCGCAAGACTGTAACAGCCTTAACATCCTCGTTACATGGTGGGTTCTGAGAATTAGAACTCTCAGCTACAAAAGCTACCTTCAGATTGGCAACAGCCTGACTCGGAAATTTTCCTTCCTCTCTGCGACTAAATGAAGCCGCTAGTTGACCCATTTGGGTTTCTAACTTGGAAATAGATTGGGAATGGGAATGAGTGAGTTGTGCTGAAGCCTCTAGGCTTTTCAGGGTAGCTAGGACTTGTTCCTCAAAACCAGACGTTCTTTGAGGTTGTGGTGGTGGTTGAGTCACAGCTTGACTCTGATACTGGGGTACAGGTGCTTGAGGAGCACCATAACTTGGGTACTGGGGTTGCATCAGTGGTGGTCTATAGGGTTGAAAAACAGCAGGATTACTGCTATATGAGGGTCTTGCAGGCTGACTAGGATTTGATCCTCTAGGCTGACTAGACCACTGGAAATTTGGGTGAGTCTTCCACCCAGGATTGTAAGTGTTAGAATATGGGTCATTCCTAGGTGGTGCATGCTTGCGAGTATAAAGCGCAATTCAATCCCAAGCGTAGGATCTACCTTTGCAAGCATAGTAATTCATGGAGTCCCATGGTTGTGTCCACAGAGATAAGCGGTCATTGAGAATCAAGAAAATCTTTCCCAAAAGTTGTTTAAAGTAGTTAAAAGAAAGAAAATATTGGTGGGTTGAAATTTGATTTTGTGTAAAATACACAAGGATTGTTTATAATCTTACTGAAATTGAAAACAAGCTGGAATTCAGAGTTCAACTTAATTATATCATTAGTATTAATTCATCACAATTTTTACTCATTACAGTTTCACTTAAAAGTGACCTGAATAGAGAATTTTACATGAAATGCCTAACCAATTATTCAAGAAATAGGATATTCATTATAAACAATAATTTTAATGCAGATAACAAACACTTAGAACGCCTTCACTGCTGAGAACTACCTGTGGCAAGTACCCCTGTCAACAGATAGTAAAAGCTGACAGTTCCTTATGGGTCATAAGTAAATTTCATGTTTATTATGAATATCCGAGTCTGTCTAATTAAGTTAATTGTGAGAACTAATACACCAGATATAAATCAAGCATCCCTCTTCATTCCAGTGATAACTAGCTACTCATAATGATTGTAAGAAATTTTGATGAATATTCAAAGCATACATTAAAATAAAAAAAAATGAAATGAAATTCAAGAAACTGAATTAACTTAAACTGAAACTTGTTACAGAATAAAACTACACAATATTCAAATTACAAAATAAAAGTATAACTAAAACATAATATGATTATCTATTTAACTTAAAAACACAAAAGATTACAGAAGAAATTTGTAAATTCTATTCTATACTACAAATTGGAAAAGAAGAACAACTACCACTCCTTTTTTTATCTAAACAAAAGTTGTTTATATATGAAAACCTAAAAAAAAAAATACAATTTTGCCCTTCAAAAGTCAGAAATTCGAGATATTTTGGCTATGGCGGCGCCCATTACCGATAATTAGGAGCACAGCTATCGGTAACGGCTCTTCTGAGTAGGGTTACGAGCTGCTATTATCGATAATGGAATAGGAGCTATCGATAATGACTCACTGCAGGATTCTGGTCCGCATCAACTTCACTTGATTACCGATAATTAATGATGCACCTATCGATAATGGTCTTGGACTGGGAACTAGACTTGAGCAGAAATCATCTCATTATCGATAATGAGGTATGCTGCTTATCAATAATAACCTCACACAGAAAACACTGGCCTGCAGCATCACTTTAATTATCGATAATTAAGGTATGGCTATCGATAAGAGCTTCACACTGAGAACTTCAGGGCTGCATCAATACGGTACTTATCGATAATTGCAATGATGCTATCGATAACCTTCTTCTTCTGGCTTTGCAATGCCGAACTTTAATATATATAACTACCGATAAATGTGATTCAGTTATCGATAATTCTTGTCTGCTGGAAATGGATGCTGACTTTCTTTGATTCAAATACCGATAATTATGAAACCAATTATCGATAATGACTGTGAGCAGGTCTGGACTTCGATCTTCTTTGCAGCAATATTAGGGAAAGAATCCCTAATAGGCGTGGGGTCACTCTCTTCTTCTGTTACAATCCTAGAAAGGTGGTCAGCAATGACATTCTCAGATCCCTTTTTATCCCTAATCTCAAAGTCAAATTCTTGCAATAAGAGAATCCACCTAATCAGTTTAGGCTTCGTCTCTTTTTTAGAGAGCAGGTACCGCAAGGCGGCATGATCTGAGTACACAATGGTCTTCGATCCCCAAAGATAGGATCGGAATTTATCAAGCGCAAAAACTACCGCAAGCATTTCTTTCTCAGTCGTAGTGTAATTTAACTGAGCTTCATTCAAGGTTTTGCTTGCATAGTATATAACATATGGGGCCTTATCTACCCTCTGACCCAACACTGCCCCCACAGCATAGTCGGAGGCATCACACATGAGCTCGAAAGGAAGTGACCAATCGGGAGCTCGCATGATAGGTGTCGAGGTCAACATTAAACGCGACTGTAAAAGAAAAAAAAAATACTAGAGAGATAAACAGTAAATTAACAGTGTGATCACATGTTTAATCCACTAATTCCATGGTCCGATCGTCCGATAAATCGGTGAACAACTGTGATCACATGTTTAATCCACTAATTCGATGACCCAATGGCCCGATAAATTATTAAACAAGTGAGATCACATGTTTAATCCACTAATCTGATTGCCAGATAAGTTAGTGAACAAGTGTGATAACATATTCAATCCACTAATTCGATAACCCGATCGCCCGATAAATTGGTGAACAAGTGAGATCACATGTTCAATCCACTAATTCGAT
This sequence comes from Hamamelis virginiana, assembly GCA_017140935.1. NCBI lineage: Eukaryota > Viridiplantae > Streptophyta > Magnoliopsida > Saxifragales > Hamamelidaceae > Hamamelis > Hamamelis virginiana. The sequence goes on along the minus strand of JAESVK010050676.1, from coordinate 7,689 downwards.
GGCCCAATGATCGACTCAGAGAACAAGGGAGATTATTCCTTGTCAGTGATCAAGATTAATTAATTTATAAACCGCGTGTTTGCTAATCTCAATTCAATTGCGACTGGTGAACATGGGTGTCGAACCACTGGAAAATGCAGGTTTATAATAAAAGACTTTTTAGAATTAATCCAAGTGAAAGAATATTGTCAATTTAAGTTGGTGGTAAAAGGTGCTTCGATTGGGTCGAAGCGAAAATGCAGTATTTTAATAAAACAGGTTAAAAACGTGATTAATTTAGTGGAATGGGCAGAACTTGGGTAAGAAGCCCATTGAATAACAATTATACAATTTATATTATAAAATTCTCAATATAGTAATTATGTATGGTGGTTCTTCCAACTACAAGAAGGAAGTCCCAAAAAGATTATGAATACAGGACCGGCAAGTTTATCCTTGAAAAGAATGGAATATCGCTATCCACCTTAAATGGAGATAAAGCATGCTTGTTTGTATTCATATCAATAAGTACCATTGCATAATTATATAATTGCAATCACTGATGTACAATTATATGATATTATATTTAGCGATAGTGTGCGGTAAAACCTTCACAACTATGCAATCACATAATACAAATAAAGGGATGTTTATAAAATAGAATTGTATAAAGTATCCAACTTCATCCTCACCCAAGCTTGGAGTATTAGCTACACATCAATGGAGGAGAATATCCTTTATCCATGACAAGCGCTAAAGGTTCACGGGATGGAAAAAATAAATTAAAAGCAGTAAGTAAAAGACTGAAGAAATAAAGAAAAAGTGACTGAAATAAATGAAGAAAATGGCTGAAATAAATAAAGAAAATGGCAGAAATAAATAAAGAAAATGGCTGAAATAAATAAAGAAAATGGCAGAAATAAATAAAGAAAATGGCTTAAGTAAATAAAGAAAATGACAGAAAAGTAAAGAACAATTCTCAAGTGAGAATTGAGCCATGCATCAAAAGGGAAAATTGCAGAAAATTAAAGTACTGAAAGTAAAGACTGAAAAAGTAAAGAACAATCCTCAAGTGAGAATTGAGCCAGGCATAAAAAGAAGAGTTGCGGAAATTAGAAATTGCTGAAAAAGTAAACTACCGAATAAAATGCATAATTAAACTGTAACTTAAAGTCTATTAAAATAACAGAGTAATGATTCAGAGCAAAAGTCATGAACCCTCTTAAAGTCGCCTTTACACGTGTATATATAGAAGGAAAATGCAAAAGACCAAATCGCCCTCGCAAATATCTCAAAATATCAAGAGAAGCCCTCAGCCGCCTAACCTCTATCGATAGCGAACTCCTGGCTATCGATAGAAATGTTGAACTTTGCTTGGTATGTGCAAAAAACTTCTTGCAAACTTTTCGCACTTCAATGGCTATAGCTGATCTTTTCTGGATGCTCATTAATTCGAGATGATCATCAAGGCTTCATAGGTGACGACTTCAATTCGTACAATCTGCATAGATTTCTTGAAACAGAAAATTTAACCCATTTGTACAGATCTTATGCAAAATGATATTTATTATGCAATTTATTTATATAAGAGAACACAGTAATACCATAGTTGAAGGTATGATTGTGGTACAATCACACTCCCCAACTTAGGTTTTGCTAGTCTCTTAGCAAAAAGCTAAACTCTTTAAAACTAGAATTTTGAAAAGCCACTTTTGCAGGGAATCGCCATTGCATTTATCATATGCAACAAGCCTTTTAAACCACTAAGTTACCCTTAGTGGACGAGTGTAGTCTCGTGAGGGTTTGCAGAAATGATACCCACAAACATGAAAGAATAAAATAATCATAATAAAGAATTTTTAAAGAATAAACAATACTATGTATATATTGAGAGTTTCATCTACAGATATATCGATTATATAATTGAAAATTTTAAATACAGGAAATGCTATCTTTAACAGGTAATTAGCAAGTGTTCAATGTGTAGTGAGGATGAACTTGATAAAATCAACATAATGCAATAAGAGTACGAGAATTAACCCTTAATAAGTTTCAACTTCAAATCCTCACTGATGGTCACTCGCAAAAGATGTTCACTCTAAAAAGGTTAGTAACCCAGAGTTCCCAAATGGAAATATACAAGTATAACACTTATACATTAAGCTCTAAAGAATGACCAATTAAGGATGAAATAACGAAGTTATATATGCAAAGATGCAGTTCATACATAAATAAAACTTAAATAAACAAGTAATCACAAGAGAATAATGCGCAAAATTTTGAAATCAAAAAGGTCTTTATAGGTTTGTAATGTATTTGGTTGTAATAGAAAAAGTTTGAAGACTGCAAAATTAGGATGGTTTGTAATATGTTCAAGGTTACTACCCTAACCATCCTAAATACCCTATACTAACCCTGACAAACAACTTAAAAATTTCTAACCAAAAAGAAACAAAAATTTCTCCAAAAGAACAACCACCCAAGCTCAAGACTGAGCATCATCCCTCATCTCATCATCCCCAGGTGGGATGTCAAATCCAGCAGCAGGCTGCGGCTCATAGAATAACGCGCGGTCGGCCTCAGAAATCGGCTCGCCGTCCATACGTCGCCACATAACCCGGAGCTGTGCAGAGTGTCTCTCCATCAGAGCAGACTGTCTGTCGAGCTGCGCGGACTGCCTGTCAAGCTGCGCTGACTGTATCTACTGAGTATGCATCATGGATCTCAGTCCCTCTAGGACCTGATGGAACACATCCTGAGAGCTGGCAGATGATGTATCGGGCATAGTAGGAGCAGCATAAATCGGAGCTGGAGCAGGAGTAGGAGCAGGAGTAAGCTCTGATGGACCGGCGGTCTCAGTACGTGACCTCTTCGGCCGAGCTACCATACTCCTCGCTATCGTAGTGCGGGTAATAGGCCCCTCACCCCATCGTAGCGGCTCGTCAGATACAACACCCGCACCCAAGGCAAAAGCAGTAATCATCTGGGGGTACGACATGTTGTTGCGCGGTTGAATGGCAACAAAAGTACGGATCTCGCTGAATATTAACAGAGCTATATCCATCTCGTGGTCACTCAAAAACTCAAGTAGCAGCCGCACAGACTCCACGGGGATCTGTGAATCAGTACCCCTCGCTCGCAGGTTGCAGTAGAGCAGCTTATTCATAGCTGCGTAAGATGGGTGCATGTTCCCGGTCGTGAAGTGTAGACCATCGAATAACTCTCGGTCCACGCACACCATATCTGCGCACTGACTCTCTGTCAGCTCCAAATAACTGCCCTCCACAGCTGTCGACAATGGACGCTCGCACCCCAAGTAGGTAGCGATGTCGTCTGGAGTAAACTGAACCATGCGGCCTCCGACCTTGGCCCGGAGTGTCTGAGGTTGATCCTCTGCCATGTGTGCTGATGTGTAGAACTGACGCACTACACTGGCTATATATCCACCGCCCTTCCTCAGCCAGGTGCTGAGGTGTCTGTCCTGAAGGGTCTCCACAAGCAAGCCTTCATATCTGAAGGCTTTTGGGTCGACGTATCTCTCGACGTTGAAGTTCTTCGCCGACAGGATCACTGGCCACGGTCTCGCGGATCGACGGGTCGGTAATCTCCTTGACCCAGCCTCAGTCTCTGCGTAACTCTCGAACTCGCGAGGCATGCGCGGCTCGCCAGTCTCGCCTATTTCTGGGTGCTCAAAAGACTCCTCCTCCACATACTGGGAACTAGACGAAGGTGCACTCACTGGCGGCTGTGCAGATGATTGCCCTCTAGATGAGGGTCTACGCATGGGGACTGCTGGTATGTCAGACTCAGAACTGTCTGAAGTATCTGGCTGTGTGCGCTGGGCCTTGCCCCTGTTAGTATCTGTAAAACTCCTCGGTCTCTGAACCGGCTCCTGAAATGCCACGCCCTTCTTGCTGGTGGTCTTTTGTCGTACCATAGCTCTGTACAATTTTTATACACACACGGCAGCAGATAGGACCACAGTCAGCAATGAGAATAATTTGCAGAGATACTCATAATATATTTTTTTCAACAAGGATCAAACGAACAACAGAGCAAGTTATTACCCACACGATATTTTTATATCCCATCTCAATTTTCAGAACTGGCCTATTATCCAGGCTACATTTACTAACTCCTCCAATCACACGAACAGATGCATGCATGCCCATGCATGGCCTAACATCCTGGCCTTACCACAACTCCACAACCCCATCGCAGTGTAATAGGCATAATCAGAACTAGCGTGTTATCATAAATATCTAAACTCAAAACCCAACATACTATTATAAACTTATACATGCAAATCCTACGTACGAACACTTTATGCTATTTTGAACAAAATTAAACCTTTTAAGAAAAATTCAAAAAAAAATTTAGAAAGTGAATGGGCACTTACGAAGTGTCGGGAATGAGAAAGCTGACGGCCAACTACCCTCGCCGGAATGAGCAAGGTGATAAATGACGTCCAAACGCAGGGAAATAAAAACAAATTATGATCGGTCAGAAATGCTCAGAATGTCGCGAGGATCGCAATGGAATCAAGTTCCGGTGAAATGGACGCCTGAGGTGGCCGGAAACTGAGGTGGAAGGTGGAGAGGTGTGGTGGCTATGGAGGTTTTCAGGCGAAAAGGTGGTGGAAATGAACGGTTTCACCCGGGGAAAGGCCTTTTCAGGCAAAAGAACGCGATCTCTATCGATAGCCAACATGTTCTGCCGCGCAATAAGTTTTTTATTTTTTTGAATTTGATGGTGACTATCGATAGCGCAATACCGCTATCGATAGATATGGTCAAAGGTTGACTTTTTCAAAAATTGGCTTATTTTGAACAAAATTTCATAATAACTGACACTTTATACCAACAAAAATGTACAAGAGACACCTTGTTACCCATGGCTGCTAAGTTTATCGAAAAAATTGGCAACTTTTAGGCTCAAAATAGGGTATTACGGGGTCTTATACTCTAGCAAAAATAAATATGGCACGAAGACTCGAAGAAAATGGCCTTGAATCATTTTCAAAAATTTGCACAATATTCACAACTGATTAACAAGGTATTTGCATTCTAACATACGCATGAATTAAACATTTATGCAAGATATAACAGGAAAGCAATAACCAATGACTAAACTGAAATGATGAATATTTGAGTCCCAAAAATGATCGAATGGTTCAAAATTTGCTTTATTTGTCACAAGTCTCTACTTTATAACAGGTTTTTATCAAATATTCAAATTGTCAAGTATGAAGATTAAACCAAGTTCGTGCATGTGTAAGATTGAATACAAGCTAATTACAATAAAGTTACAATTAATGTATCTAAAATAGACAACTAGATATGATATAAATGAAAGAATAAACTCACAGTTTACCACGTATTTATTTATCAAAATCTATACAAATAATCACTATACAAATCAATGGTATACATGTACACAAGAATGATAAATAATAATTTATTATGTATATAACAAATTAAATGAATAAATAACTAAATTAATCATAGAAAAGAGAATATACAAACCCTCCCCAACTAGAAGTAGACATTGTCCTCAATGTTGAAAGAATGTCACGACTAGACGAGTGTGTAAGAACAAGGGGAAAGGGTGGGGGGACTAAGTTTAACGTCTTCAGCCAGACGTGAAATTCCACATTTAGTCAAATTGATAGGTTGGGTCTTCCAAACTGGCAGACTCAATTACCATACCATCCCTAATGCCCTCACTATCGGTTATACCCTCAATAAATGGCTTAAGTCTTTGTCCATTCACAGAGAAGGACAAACCAGTTCTAGGATTTTGAATTTCAACAGCACTGTGAGGAGTAACTCTAATCACTACAAAGGGTCCATCCCAGCGAGATCTACGCTTACCAGGAAATAGCCTCAATTTGGAGTTAAACAGCCACACCTTCTGATTTGGTTCAAATGATTTTCTATTGATGTGTCTGTCATGAAACTCTTTCATTTTGGCTTTAGAGATTTTAGAACTCTCGTAAGCCTCATTCCTAATCTCTTCGAGCTCATTTAGTTGAAGCTTGCGGTGAGAACCCGCTTCCTTCATTTCAAAATTAAATTTCCTAATGGCCCAAAGTGCTTTGTGTTCTAGCTCGACAGGGAGATGACATGGTTTGCCATAGACTAAACGGTACGGAGACATACCAATAGGGGTTTTAAATGCAGTCCTATAGGCCCACAATGCGTCAGTTAAAGGCAATGACCAATCCTTACGATCAGGCCTGACAGTTTTTTCTGGGATATGCTTAATTTCCCTATTCGAAACTTCCACTTGCCCGCTAGTCTGAGGATGATACGGGGTTGCAACCTTGTGAGTGATAGAATATTTAGCTACTAAGGTTGCAAAGGGTCGATTATTAAAATGTGACCCTCCATCACTGATGATGGCCCTTGGAAACCCAAACCTAGAGAAAATGTTCTCTTGAAGGAATTTCAACACCACCTTGTGGTCATTAGTCCTAGTGGCTACTGCTTCTACCCATTTCGACACGTAATCTACAGCCACTAGGATGAATTCAAACCCATGCGAAATAGGAAAAGGTCCCATGAAGTCGATGCCCCAAACATCAAAAATTTCGACGATTAAAATAGGGTTAAGAGGCATCATATCCTTTCTTAGACATAGAACCCATTCTTTGGCAATTCTGGCAGGACTTACAGAAGTCCAATGCATCTTTGAATAAAGTGGGCCAGTAGAACCCACACTGCAAAACTTTAGTGGCAGTCTTTTTCTATTACAATCCCTAATAGGCGTGGGGTCACTCTCTTCTTCTATTACAATCCTAGAAAGGTGGTCAGCAACGACATTCTCAGATCCCTTTTTATCCCTAATCTCAAAGTCAAATTCTTGCAATAAGAGAATCCACCTAATCAGTTTAGGCTTCGTCTCTTTTTTAGAGAGCAGGTACCGCAAGGCGGCATGATCTGAGTACACAATGGTCTTCGATCCCCAAAGATAGGATCGGAATTTATCAAGCGCAAAAACTACCGCAAGCATTTCTTTCTCAGTAGTAGTGTAATTTAACTGAGCTTCATTCAAGGTTTTGCTTGCATAGTATATAACATATGGGGCCTTATCTACCCTCTGACCCAACACTGCCCCCACAGCATAGTCGGAGGCATCACACATGAGCTCGAAAGGAAGTGACCAATCGGGAGCTCGCATGATAGGTGTCGAGGTCAACATTAAACGCGACTGTAAAAGAAAAAAAAAATACTAGAGAGATAAACAGTAAATTAACAGTGTGATCACATGTTTAATCCACTAATTCCATGGTCCGATCGTCCGATAAATCGGTGAACAACTGTGATCACATGTTTAATCCACTAATTCGATGACCCAATGGCCCGATAAATTATTAAACAAGTGAGATCACATGTTTAATCCACTAATCTGATTGCCAGATAAGTTAGTGAACAAGTGTGATAACATATTCAATCCACTAATTCGATAACCCGATCGCCCGATAAATTGGTGAACAAGTGAGATCACATGTTCAATCCACTAATTCGATGGCCCAATGATCGACTCAGAGAACAAGGGAGATTATTCCTTGTCAGTGATCAAGATTAATTAATTTATAAACCGCGTGTTTGCTAATCTCAATTCAATTGCGACTGGTGAACATGGGTGTCGAACCACTGGAAAATGCAGGTTTATAATAAAAGACTTTTTAGAATTAATCCAAGTGAA
>JAESVK010050674.1:0-12922 GCA_017140935.1 Hamamelis virginiana | reverse complement strand
GGTTTTCATATTTTGGCCATATTTTGGTCAAATCTGATCCAAATTCGATGGTTCAGGGCTCAAAACGACCGTGTTTTGATCCTCCACATTTTTAGAATGTTTTTGGGTTAAAAATACTTGACCATGGTCATGGGTTTTAGCAAAAAGCTAGCCAATTGACCCGGTTGTGCCAAAATTGGTCATATGACCATTCTTTGTTTTGTAAAATTGATCAATTAGGCTTGCACCACTTCCAAAAAACATGGTTTTAACATGAAATTGGTACTTGAAAACATGTTTTGAAAATCTTTCGTCTTGGTGAAAACGACCAATTCACTGTCAATTTGATCGAAACCCTAATTCAGCTCATTCTTACCCGTGGGATCGATTTTGGGCGAATCTATCCCAACCATTCAAAGGCTCAATTGACACTTCAAATACACTCTCCACATCCATATAAACCTCATGAGACAATCCGTTTCGAATTCGGAGGTCATTCGGAAATTATACGAGAAAAAGGACGAAAATGCCCTTCAAGTCGCAAAAACCCTAATTACCTATCGAGCTCTCATCAAAATGCTATGAAAATTTACAGGGATGTTCTAAAGTACCTCAAAAGTCAAATGCAATACAAATGAGTTGATTCCAATCCAAATGTACACATGAAATAATGAATTGTCCTTTTCCTCAGAAAAGGGCAATTTGGGCAATTTGGTCTTTACAAGGCCAATTCCTCACCAAATGATTAGCTATTCTAGTTAATCATTTGCATGAACATATGGTAGAAATAATTGGTAAAAATGGGGTGTCCACACGTCCATCTCATTTACTGAATCTGACTTACCCGAGAGTGGGAGTAATCATCTGCAGGCTTTGTACATCACAATAGATGTCATAGGAAAGAGAGTTCCCTCAGTTTTAGTTGACAACGGGTCAGCATTGAATGTATGTCCACTCAGTACTACTACTACATTGGGGATTGAACCATCTGAATTTTCGCCATCAGGACAGACTGTCAGGGCTTATGACAACACTCGCAGAGAAATTGTGGGAATGGTGACTCTTCCAGTTGTTATTGGGCCAGTTGAATTCAAAATTGATTTTCAGATCCTAGATGTGCCAGCCTGTTTTAATCTGCTTTTGGGAAGACCGTGGATTCATCCGACCGGGGCTGTACCGTCATCACTTCACCAGAAAATCAAGTTTCCACACCAGGGATCAGTGGTCACTTTGAAAGGAGATATGGAAATGAACCAAAATAGTCGAGTGCTAATCTGTGAGATCAGTCAGGAGTCGTCAGAAGTGTTACTGTCAGGGTTCGAGTATGTACAGGCTATTGAAGGAGAGCTCGGGCAGAAAGAGTTGATACCTCTCGATTATAATCCTCATGGGAATTTGCATGTAGGACAGATTATGAAAGGAATGGGATTATTCCCTGGAATGGGATTGGGCCGAAGGTTGCATGGCATTTCTGATACTGTGAAGTACCCCTCTGCTATCTATCCTTATGGGTTAGGCTACAAACCTACTAAAGAAGATAAGAAGATAATGGCTCAGAGAAAGAAAGAGAAAGACTCCGCGAGGGCAAAAGGATGAACCCCTTATTCAACCCTTGAGCCATACAGACCAACTTTGAATGGGCTTTCGTCAAGGAGGGTGATAAATTTCCATATTGTGGTTTCCCTGAACCGTGCTACCTTGAGGATCAGAAGATCAGTGTACCTGGGTTTGAGATTTTCTTTGGTGATGAGTGGTGCTCTCTTACTGCTTCAGTGGATGATGATATTGTTATTAGTGAGACATGTAAGAAAGAAAAGGATTGGGTTGAAGACCTTGATGCTGGTGCCATGACAGATATGTTCGAGCAGGCAGTTCTGTGTCTCGAATTGCATACTTATGAAGTCAAGGCGATCTATCCAATTAAACCCACGACTTCACTTTTACCAAACTGGGGCTTTGAAGATTATCCTTTCATCCATAATTGTGTGGAGATCGAGTCACTTCCATCTGATGATAACTTGTAGGTGTCTTCAGTAGAATAGGATTTCCCTGATTTTTTGGTAATAGTGTAGGATTTCCTTGTTTCTAATAAAAACCTCAACCTCATTTGAAGAGGTATGAGTGTCAGTTTGTTTCATCTTCTATGTTCAGTTATTCAACTTTCAATTAATAAAAGAAATATTCATTCTCCTTCCATCTCTCTTGCAGTGTTTCCCTTTTATCATCTTTGGATTTGTATGGCATGAACATAGACCCTCGGGACGATGTTCCTCCTGAGATCGATGAGCAACATGGAAAGGGGCACGCTCAACCTAACATGATTGAATTAATTTCAAGCAATTTAGGGACGGATGAATCACCTAAAATAATTAAAATTGGATCAACACTGTCGCCGCAAGAGAAAGAATCATTGGTAGAGGTTTTGAAAGAGAACATTGAAGCTTTCGCATAGTAGTACCAAGATATGCAGGAATTGATCCCGACATTGTGCAGCACTTCATCCCCACTGATCCGAACATGAAGCCGGTCAAGCAGAAGCTGCGGAGAATGAAGCCAGAATGGGCCTTGAAGGTTAAGGATGAGGGGGTCAATCAGATAAACGCCGGTTTTTTTTGCAAGTAGTGGAGTACCCAGAATGGTTAGCTAACATCGTTCCAGTGCCTAAGAAGGATAGGAAAGTACAAATGTGTGTTGATTTCAGAGATCTCAATAAGGCGTGTCCTAAGGATGATTTCCCTCTGCCTCATATAGATGTATTGGTTGACAACACTGCTGGCCATGCACTCTTATCTTTTATGGATGGTTTTTCGGGTTACAACCAGATCAAAATGACTTCTCAAGATATGGAAAAGACAGCCTTCATCACACAATGGGGGACATTTTGTTATCGGGTTATGCCTTTCGGCCTTAAGAATGCTGGCACGACATACCAAAGGATGGCTACCACACTGCTGCATGATTTGATTCACAAAGAGGTTGAAGTATATGTGGATGACATGATTGTGAAGTCTGTAGATAGGGAAGGACATCTAGTTGCTCTGAAGAAGTTCTTTGAAAAAATCATCAAGTACAAGCTGCTTCTGAACCCTCAGAAATGTGCCTTTGGAGTGATTGCTGGAAAGCTGCTTGGTTTTATGATCACACAGAGAGGGATAGAAGTAGATCCGGGGAAAATCAAAGCCATCATGGAGATGCAACACCAAAGACAAAAGGAAATCCGGGGATTTTTGGGAAGAATTCAGTTTATCAGCCGTTTCATAGCTCAGTTGACGACTATCTGCTAGCCGATTTTCAAGCTGCTAGAGAAGGATGTACCGACTAAGTGGAATGAGGAATGTCAAGAGGCATTTGATATCATCAGAAGGTATTTGAGCAACCCACCAATACTGGTTCCCCCGCGACAAGGTGAACCGTTATTACTCTACTTAACTGTCACTGAAACCGCGATGGGAGCTATGTTAGCTCAATATCTTGAAGAATCCTTGAAATAGAATGCCATCTACTATCTCAGCAAGAAGATGACAGATTATGAAGTGAACTATAGTGCTTTGGAAAAGACATGCATAGCATTGGTGTGGGCAACTCAAAAGCTTCGCCATTACATGATGTCATTCCAAGTACTCTTGATCAGTCGAATGGACCCATTGAAGTATCTGCTTGAGAAGCCTGCTTTGTCCTATAAAACAGTGCGGTGGTTATTGTTGTTGTCAGAATTCGACATTCAGTATGTAATGCAGAAATCAGTAAAAGGAAGAGCTATAGCAGAACACCTGGCAGAATGTGCTACTTCACAAGCATACAATGGCAATTACCAGTTTCCAGATGAAGAAATCCTTGTGGTAGAGAAGAAGGTGTGGAAAGCTCATTTTGATGGAGCATTGAATAGGAAATGATGTGGTATAGGAGTTTGTCTGGAAACGCCAGAAGATGTGATGATACCTGTAGCAGTGAAACTGAACTTTAAGGCAACCAACAACATAGCTGAATATGAAGCTTGCATTCTAGCTTTAGAATCAGCATTGGCCTTGGGAGTAGAAGAGCTTGAAGTGTATGGAGATTCAGCCCTTATCATATGCCAGACTAGAGGGGAATAGAAGACTAAGGATGAGAAGTTGCTGCCATATCACGATTATCTAGAGACACTGGTGAAAGAATTCCGTCAAATAAAATTCTTTTACTTGTCTAGGCAAAAGAACAAGTTTGCGGATGCCTTAGCCACTCTAGCATCCATGGCAGAGATCCCAATAGAAGGGGGAGTAGCACCAATGATCATTGAATCTAGCGAAGAACCCATCTACCGTTGCGCCCTAAGGGAATGAGAACCAAACGACGGGAAGCCGTGGTACCATGATATTCAACAATACTTAGAAAAATGAGAGTATCCGCCAGAAGCATCCTATGTTGACCGAAGAACTTTTAGAAGGTTGGCTAGCCAGTTCATCTTGTGCAGTGGGAGATTGTATAAAAGGTATTTTGACGGTGTCCATCTCTTGTGTGTAACAGAAGATGAAGCAGAGCAGATTATTCAGGAAATACATGAAGGGGCTGGGGCTCCACACATGAACGGGTATATGCTCGCAAAGAAGATTCTGAGATTGGGGTATTACTGGTCTACCTTAGAAAGTTATTGTGCTAAACATTTTAAGAAATGCCATAAGTGCCAGGTGTTTGCAAGTGGTAAGCATCAGCCATCCATGCCACTCACTACCATATCATCACCATGGCCATTTGCAACATGGGGCATTGATATCATCGGCAAGATCACTTCTGTGGCCTCAAATGGGCACGAGTACATATTGGTGGTCATAGATTACTTTACCAACTGGGTAGAAGCAGCGTCGTACAAGACTTTGAATGCTAAGCAGGTTGCCAAGTTCATACAGTGCAACATCATCTACCGATATGGAGTGCCACGTGAGTTTATTTCAGACAATGGGCAACATTTCAAAAAAGAGACTGAGGAGCTTCTTAAGAAATATGGTATAGTACATCACCATTCCTCTCCTTATCGTCCGCAGACTAATGGAGCAGTAGAGGCAGCTAACAAGAATTTAAAGACCATTTTGAAGAAGACCACTGATATGTACAACGATTGGCATAAGAAATTGCCTCTGGCATTGTGGGGCTATCGCACATCCATTAGGGCGTCAACTGGGGCTACGCCTTACTCGTTAGTGTATGGTATGGAAGCAGTGTTACCAATTGAGTTAGAGATACCTTCACTAAGGGTAGTTATGGAAAGCCAACTAGCAGAAGTCGATTGGATGAGGGATAGATATGAGCAGCTGTCACTAATTGACGAGAAGAGATTGAAGGCCCTATACCATGTTCAAGGTTATCAGAGAAAAATAGCTCGAGCATTCAACAAGAGAGTTAAAAACAGGGGCTTAAAGAAAAGGGATTTGGTACTCAAAGAAATCAGAATGCCGATTCATGATCCAAGAGGGAAGTTCAAGCCAAGTTGGGTGGGACCCTACATCATCAAAGAGATATTATCAGGCGGAGCTGTGCATTTTATGGACATAGATGGGATCAAATTCTCTCAGCCTACCAATTTGGATCAATTGAAAAAGTATCATGTATAAATAAAAATAAAAAATAGTAAAAAGAGCCCACTAAGTAGAAAACCTGAAAATGCTGCTTAGGCAAAAATTAGGGCAAAAGCTCGCTAGGTAGAAAACCTGCAAAGACTGCCTAGGCAAAAAGAAGAGCATTAAAAAAAATGCTTTTCAATTGATCCCATGAACTACAAGGACCTGATTCTCCAAGTATTCAAAACAAGAAAGTTGAAAGTTTTATGAGAAAAAGATATTCAAAAAAATGGAGATATGTAGGCAGCCCATAAAGTCACTTTGGGTGCGGTCCAATTTCCTATGGCAAAACAACCCAATGTTTGTTTTCAATTGCAATTATTTGCAGTGATTTATTCAAAACTAAAAAGATAGAATTCTTTTATTCATGAGATGAAGAGAAACCTTTCAAAGGTCTATTACATGCCATATGATTCTAATTCCATTCATTCTAAATAATAAAAAGCATGGGAAATGTGTTTCAAAAGTTCATCAAATCCTTCGTTCCTTCCTTGAAATTTCTCCAGAGTCATCATCTCTTTTTCTCTTGTAAAGTACTACTTGTAAAACATTAAGTGGAAGTAACGAAGTGTCCCCTCGCTCTTCAGATGAGAGACTTTCAACAAGTCCTGAAATCTTAGCCTTCATTTCTTGTCCCCGAACACCCATGGTTTGAGATAGCCATCGTTTATAAGCCTCATCCAATTCGAAAGGCCCATGAGAGAAATCAATGTGAGTTGTGCGCAATACAGATGGCCACCTTGACATCAAAGCCTTCACCACTGATGGAGAGATCGCATTGGAAGTATAAGTATTCTCTGGAAGAGATGGAATCATCTGTTTGGTCCCCATTTGGCGAAGCAGTCGGGTTGCCCAATAGAAAGAGGTACGCTTCAATCCTACCAAAATCACCACAAAATAACATGGAGAACGGAGCAGATAATAGCCAGAACAGCTCCAGTCATGCACATACCACTCGATGTCATCCCAAGAGAGAGTAGACAGAAAAGTCAACCATTCGAGTAAAGTGTTTTCTCGAGGTAAAGTAATTGCACGACGATGATAGGAAGCATGATAAGAAGTACCAGTGGAAAGAGCGATGAATTTCAGCCTTTCAATTAACCACATTTGGAGTAGAATGGGGCTACCTTCAAAAGGAGTTTTGGGGTCGGTGTGAAGTTTGTCTAAACCATTCAGAGTCTCGACGAGGACCATGGGTATCATGTTTTGTGATGAAGAAAGAGGTGAAACTAGTTCGCACAATTCTAATGGAACTAGGAAGGAGCCAGTGCAGAAAAAGAATTGCCCGAGAAGGCATAAAACTAAGGCATGTTGAACGGGCTGTGAAGTGGTGAATTGATTCAAGCCGGGGTGAAGAAAAGAAGTAGCTAGTTTTAGAAGATTAAGGTTGGTACCTTCGATGAATGTAAAAGCTTCTGCTTCAGCGATCTCAAGAAGAGAAGCGAGAGTTGTTGTGTACTTACGCCGAATCTGTGGGAAGATGAAAGGTCCTTTCAGTGGAATAGACATGATCGCGCAGAATTCCTCCAACAGTGGGTATATTTCTTCGATGCTGAAGTTGAAAACATGAATTGTGGGATCCCAAAAGTGGCTTGCAGCAATGAGAAACGTGGTTTCTATCTTGATTTGTTGAAGAGAGAAACATGCATTCAAATTGTAGCGAGCGAACACCTTCTTGTCTTCCTTCGTCATTCTCGCCATGAATCTTTTCAAAACCTGGGGGAGAGCCTCCATGATGCTTAAAACTATTGTAGGATGGTTGTAGAGGCTGCTAAGGGTTCCTTTTTGTAGGCCTAGGTCAAGTTTGAAGAGAAATTAGAAACTGAAAAAGCTAAAAATTGGAAACTGCTCAAAATAGGCAAAATAGGGCGGGCCACTACGGTGACCGTCCTAGGCAGGACGGCTAACCGTCCTAGGGTGGACGGCCAACCGTCCTGGCTTGGATGGTCACCAGGATTTACCCACCCATTTTGCCAATTTTGCTTATTTTCGACTTTTTTGAGTTTTTGTGCATTCCGGGCCCCGATTTTGATTTTTGTTGACTTTGCTGCTATTTACAAGTTTTAAAACATTGGTATTAGTTCAATCATGATAAAAAGTGTGAGAATCAATAGCAGTGAATAAGTTTTAACAGTGCACATACACCATAAAAGTGAGAAAACTTGTTTTGGCACAAATGTTTGCAAATTACATATGATTTTCAAAATGAAACCCCATGTCTCATAAAAGATTGGTCAATGTCTTCGAGAGCTCCTCCTTATCCCTCTGCTAGATCCCTCGCCAGCTGAAGAATGACGTGGTGGGTCAGGTGCCTAAAACAGTGTTCACGGTTTGATCAGTTTGTGAAAAGGGAAAAAAGATGAATTTGAGAATGTGATTTGAAGTTACCTGTTGACGAGTGAGAGCGGAAGTCCTCAAGCTCATCCTGCGAAGGTCATGCCTCATGGAGGTGGTAAGATCGATGTAATCCTGGCAATATTCTCGAGGGACCTGTCAGAAATGAATGATGTCAGTGTATCAGTGGGAATGCGTGTGCAGTTGTTTGATTCAGTGGGAGGTTTACCTGTTCGTAAGAAGGATCTATGTGATATCCCTCATCGACTGAAGGTTGTAAAATAGTAGAAGTCACGAAGTTATCTTCAACTATTAGCTCGATATTCCAGTCTGCAGGCTGCAAGGCAGGAGGCCTATTTGCGTCTTGATCCTCATCACTAGCAGTAGCTCTAGAGCTTTGACCCCGGGAACGGCGACTCTGTGGACATAAAGATAAAGTTTTGTGATTGCATTTACAGGGATGAAAGAAAGCATTCTCAAAAGTCATACCCTTTCAGGAAGTTCTCCAGTCACCAAAGGGCGCGTCAAGAACTGTTGACAGAAGACCTCATAACTCGCATCAGAGAAAAGGAAAGTGGAAAGATCCACTCCTCTTTTGGACTCTAACAGGGCCTCGCCCTTCAGTTTATCAGTGTGACGCATATTTGTAGGAGGCAGAAAAGGCACCCTAGCTGCATCCATCTTTCCATAGACTTGGCGACAGACTCTATCACCCAAGTACCAATATCTACCAGCAGGCCCCTCAAACAAGATTCGCCCATGTGTCAGGAGTACGCTCTGCGTGTGGGGGGAAGCCAAAGTAGTCCTCCAAATACCCCATGGGTCCCAGTTCACCTGAAGATTATGAAGAGTGTGAGAGTTGAATTTGGAAGATTTAAGAGAAAGACAATGGATTGAGATTTTACCTGTTCTGCAGTGAGACCAGCAAGGATAGCCTTGGCAGTGGCATAATCATACCTATGGAGGTTGGATTTTTTCCTATTGTATGGATCAAAGCGAGCTAGAAATGACCATTAGTTAACCCCACCTTTCAAGAGAGGACAACCAAGACCCAAGTAGATGAAAGCCCATACCTACATGAATGAAAGATCAGGAAATTGATAAAGATATAGAGAGATTCTATTGAAAGACATTAGATGAAATCAATACCTGCCATATGAAAGCCAAGCCGCCGAAGTCTTGAGCAGCATCTCGTGATTTGTCACTCATGGAGCGATACATGGTCGCTAGTGCTGCTCCACCCCAGTCGTATAGGTGAACATTATCCATATCCTCCAAACTCTTCAAGAAGCCTAGAGGGGCTATGTCCTGTGTACCTGCAAAGAAAGTGCATGAAAGCAGATACAAAATGAATGCTCGGGCAATATCCTCGGGTTCCCCTCCCTCCTCTTCACTTTGAATGCTGAAGTAATTATAGAGCCAAGAGCGCCTGACTCCTTTTTTGGTTAAAGGAACGTCTTTGACGCCCAAGATTTTTAGCAAATACTCTTCGTCGGTGTGAGCTTCTTCATAAAAAGCGAGTGGTTGGCCTCCAATATGAAGTCCTGTAATCATGGTGAAATCGAGTGGGGTCATGGTTATTTCCCCAAACCCGAAGTGAAATGTGTTGGTGGTGTCCCACCAGAGTTCAGAAAGAGCTATCATAGCCATTCTATCCATGTTGTCAAGCCAGAGAGAATCTAAGAAGAACTTGAAGCCTGCCTGCTCTACAATGGCCTTGGCTTGAGGTTGACGTGTCTCCATTAATTCCCACCATTTGATTAGCTTACCTAAGGAGTATCGTGTACGGATTTCAAAATTGGGTTGCATAAGCACGTTTGGGTTATATTCACATCAAAGCAAATGTTGTTATTTATAAAGGACCTTTGATTCAAATGCAATGCAAGCATGATTATTGATTTACATATCATGAAATGAAGTAAAATTTATGCTTTAAATGAACCAAGGTGATCAATACATTTTCAAAAGGTTTTTTACAAAAGATGTGTGCATGTTGTATGATACAATTCATTATCAAAGGCATGGGTGGTGTCACCAAAATTCGAAGTGTTTCAATTCAAAATTGATGGTGTTTTAATCAAATTAAACATCATAGAAAATTTTTGAGATACTTTACTTGACATGAAATGACTTGTACAGAAGAAAATGGATGATGGTGCCATTTAGGCATTTTATCAAACACATGATATGCATATTTTCAAATGTAATTGATCATGGCAAATACTTTCTAAAAATCCTACAAAAATCATTGAAACATGATTAGGATATGTTTGATTTGAAAAATCAAAGTTTACTTCATTGAGGCATTTCATCAAATACTTGGTGTGCACCATTGACAAGCTTGTGAAGCTATGAAATGGGGCTCCCATGCTTTTCCCAAAGGTTATAATGATATGAAAATCAACAATCACAACATGCAAACAAGCATTTCTATTTAATCAATTGCATATGAATCAAGAGCTATTGGTGAAATTTAACTTACATTGTCTTTGGAGTGAATATACGAAAGATGTGTTCTAGGCTCCAAGAGTAGAGATGGTGGATGAGAGTCTCCATATGATGGTGCCTTGTATCTAGCCTTGACTTCCAAGAATGGATACTTTGAGTAAGGTGGAGGGGATTGATCTCGAGATATTTTTGAAGAAAGTTGAGTATGGGAGAAGTGGAGAGGTTCACACCAAATGAAAACAAGTTGAAGAACTTGAGAAGATGAAGATGATTTTGTGTTGGCAAGAGTGCAAACCAAAGATTTGGTTGAGTATGTATGGATTGAGGATCAAGAGTGAGAGAGTTTTGGAGCAAAATCGGCTTAGAAATGCTTAGAATGAGCACAAGAGTGCACATGAGCATGTGGGGTTTAAAAAGAACAAAAAAATTTCGGGTCACACATGGTGACCGTCCTAGCTAGGACGGCCAACCGTCCAGCCCAGGACGGCCACCAGTGTGCCCCTCTTTGATTTTCTCAAATTTTATTTTTTCGATCTAATTTTTCCAAAATTAGTTCATGTTTTGCATGAAAATTATCACTAAATGATGATTTTGGATGATGATTTTGAATGATGATTTTGAAATGATGATTTTTGAAAACATTGTATATGGGAGAAGTACCATATAATTGAGGATATACTCATATGGGAGATGTACCATATGAACAATGAGTTTGAAGTTATTTTATGTGAGACATAAAATATGAACATTGTATATGGGAGAAGTACCATATAATTGAGGATATACTCATATGGGAGATGTACCATATGAACAATGAGTTTGAATTGTCTTATGTGATTCTTTTATGTGAAACATAAAATGATGAGGTGAGATTATTTTATGTGAGACATAAAATAATGCTTTATATGGGAGATGTACCATATAATTGATGATATGTTCACGTGGGAGATGTACCATGTGAACGATGAATTTGAGTTATTTTATGCGAAGCATGAAATAACATTTTGAATTGTGTGAAATTATTTTATGTGAAACATAAAATGATGAAGTGAGATTATTTTATGTGAGACATAAAATAATGCTTTATATGGGAGATGTACCATATAATTGATGATATGTTCACATGGGAGATGTACCATATGAACAATGAATTTAGATTATTTTATGTGAAACATAAAATAAAGGTTCAAAAATGTTTATATAGGAGAAGTACTATATAAATAATAATTCTTATGGGAGATGTACCATAGGAATAATGAGTCTGGACTATTTTATGTGAGAGAAGTATCACATAAGATGATAATTTGTATGTGTTTATGTGAGAGAAGTATCACATAAGATGATCATTTGTATGTGTTTATGTGAGAGAAGTATCACATAAAATGATAACTTGTATGTGTTTATGTGAGAAAAGTATCACATAAAATGATGATTTGTGTATGCTTATGTGAGTGAGATATCACATAAATGCTTGTTTTGTGGTTTGTTGATGTGTTTGACTTTGAGATAATTGGAAGTGTAACTTCCGAGAAGGACTCCGGTCCCTTGAGATAATTGGAAAATGAGTTTTCCAAGAAGAGTCGTTGACTCCAGGGATAAGATAATTGGAAGTGTGACTTCCAAGAATTATTTTCATTCCGAATTTATTCAGGAAATGGATTCCAATGTTTGTGAGAAGTTGGTTGGATCATCCCTCTTTTTGTTCGGCAAAAATGGGATGCCATTTTGTTTCGTTGATATTACATGGCGAAGCCATGAAACACCAACGAGGGGCTTCTGTGGACACCCCATTTTTACCAATTATTTCTACCATATGTTCATGCAAATGATTCACTAGAATAGCTGATCATTTGGTGATGAATTGGCCTTGTAAAGACCAAATTGTCCAAATTGCCATTTTCTGAGGAAAATGACAATTCATTATTTCATGTGTACATTTGGATTGGAATCAACCTATTTATATTGCATTTGACTTTTGAGGTATTTTAGAACATCCCTGTAAATTTTCATAGCATTCTGATGAGAGCTCGATAGGTAATTAGGGTTTTTGCGACTTGAAGGGCATTTTCGTCCTTTTTCTCGTATAATTTCCGAATGACCTCCGAATTCGAAACGGATTGTCTCATGAGGTTTATATGGATGTGGAGAGTGTATTTGAAGTGTCAATTGAGTCTTTGAATGGTTGGGATAGATTCGCCCAAAATCGATCCCACGGGTAAGAATGAGCTGAATTAGGGTTTCGATCAAATTGACCGTGAATTGGTCGTTTTCACCAAGACGAAAGATTTTCAAAACATGTTTTCAAGTACCAATTTCATGTTAAAACCATGTTTTTTGGAAGTGGTGCAAGCCTAATTGATCAATTTTACAAAACAAAGAATGGTCATATGACCAATTTTGGCACAACCGGGTCAATTGGCTAGCCTTTTGCTAAAACCCTTGACCAAGGTCAAGTATTTTTAACCCAAAAACATTCTAAAAATGTGGAGGATCAAAACACGGTCGTTTTGAGCCCTGAACCAACGAATTTGGATCAGATTTGACCAAAATATGGCCAAAATATGAAAACC
>JAESVK010050672.1:0-13356 GCA_017140935.1 Hamamelis virginiana | reverse complement strand
TTATGCATGCATATTTCTCCCTCTTTTCTTCTACTCTTCTTCTTCCACTCTTCTTTGATCATACCATGTTAGGATTAGATATTTGAGATTTGTTTCATGTCTAGAACATATGCTAGGAAATTAGGATTATGCATGTTTTTCTTAGGAAAGCATATTAGTCCATCTCTTTGAGTCATTTTGCATATTGTTACCATGTTAGGATAAAAGTAAAGGTTGCATATTAATAGTTAGTAGTTAGGTTTGTATCATTATTTTAATTGTGTTTTGATTGAAATGCTATATGAATTGTGATCGAGGGAGCGAGCAAAGGTAAGTCCCTTCCCTTGTGATAAAATTGATTGTTTTCAAGCAAGATGCATGATTATTTTGATATATCATACTAGATTGCATATTAGGCCATTTACACTTCTTTTATTTATTTATTTTATGGGTTTTAAACCCACTTTTTGATTACTTTCAAATTTGTCCATGGATTTAAAGTGACCTTAAAGTGGATCAAAACTCATTTTTTTAGGCCAAAATCAACATAGAAACATGCCTAGGTTCACATAGCTAACTTAGATTTGCATTTAAGACATTTTCATGCATTATTTGCACTCTTGATTATGTTTTTTATTTATTTTCCAGAAATTCCAGCATGCATATCATAGTGTTTTAGGTATTTAGACTAACCTAGGATTAGCTAGAAACCCTAGGATTAGGGGGGTCACTTGATCCCACTTAGGACTCTTCTTTGTTGTAAGAATTACAATAAGAATAGAGTTCTATTCTACCTAGGATTCTACTTCGAGTATAATTCTAAAAAGTGATTTTGAAAGAATTCAAAATGGAATGAAATTCCATCTCTCATAACAAGTGTTTTGATCAAACTCAAACTCTCGAAGCTAGAGTCCAAGATAAGATAGCATCTCTACGATTATGTGGTTTATTACAATAGGAGAGTCCTAGGGTAATCGAACTATGTGGACTTTGATCTTTGTTAAGCAATTGATAAGGTACGTAGGCAGTCAATAGGGCGCAAGTCCAATCTTAGGTTGACTTCTAGTCTCCTAAAATCCTTAGGTTTCTTGTATACTTTTTTGTACTATATATTATTATTATATATTATTATTCATATTTTGTGGTTGATTAGATATACTAGGATTGTTTTGAAAAGATTTTGATAAAGCCCAAACTTAATTAGGAGACCTTTAATTAGGGCGAGGTGGGTGCCTACAAGGAGTTCCTTGGAACCTTCCCACTTCGTAACCTAGCCCCCTAATCCAACTTTGATTCAAAAGACCATGCTTTTCCAAAATATGGGATCAATGTTTTATTGAAAATAAAACTCTTTTTGTGGTTTCCTTGTTCCCTAAAAATAAGGTGGCGACTCCTAGGTTTTTACAAACTCTTATCCTTTTCCAAAACCCTATCTTGAGTGGATAATAGAGAGGGATAAACGTGGATAATAGAGAAGGATAAATCGAGACGGATAAACATCATCCACAATCCACTCAAGATAAACACCCCCAAGAGTGAACGAGAGGCCTCCCGATCTAGGTTGGCTGGTTCACAGACTGGCGACTCCACTGGGGATGTCGGGGTCTAAACTCCAATTAATTATTTTTGGGCTTTTCAATTTCTTAATTTAATAAAATCAATCACTTGCATTTGTATGACTGTGTGACTTTAATTCCTGTATTGTGTGCGCATTGACTCTGCATGTTTAGGACGTTGTATGCTAAAGCCAACGATGAGCCTAGCCCTGGGCCCAGTCTCTTTGATTCTTGGGTTCCATGTATGCGAAAGCCATTACCCTTCTTGCCAAGTACCCTCGGGTATATCAAACGGACCAATCACGTACTGTTGGACCAACGCGACATTCCTGATGTCACATGTGGTTAGGTATATCGATTGGACCGAGCGAGTAAGGGACACTCAGACTACCATTTGCATTAGTCCATGTAAAATGTCTTTAGGACACATACCCTACATCGCCTATCACACACTATTGTAATGTTATGCTGCCGGATTTTCCCCCAGTTTTTGTATTGAGCCTTGACTGTGAAGTGTGCAAAACCCATTAGGACCTGGATTTGTAGGACTAAACCTTTATGAAATGCCCTAAACTCTTAAGGGAAGTGTCTCTAAAGAGTTAAGGTACTTAATGAGGACTTAGTACCCTACATATCCTTGGACTTAGGCCCGTGTTATGCTGTCCGAATAGTGATGTCCGTTTATAGGCCTTAGGTGAGTTTGAAGTGTGGGTTTTAGGCCCATACTCTTTGGATGAAAGATATAGGCCTGCGATAAGATTGGGATGTGAGTTTAGAAGTTTTTGATGAGATTCTTGCCGGGGCTTTAGGCTCACTTTCATAAGATAGAATGTGAAAGAGAAGTGTGGGCCTTAGACCCATACTCTTGTGAGCATGTGAGATTGTCCTTATTCATCCATTTTCACACTGGAAGCTCTTAGTTGATTCAAATCTTTTCTCTTTCCCAGCATTCCGGCTTGGCGTCGTGATTCTAGCGGTCGGTTGTTTAAGGGCTTACCTGTCGATTCAAAGATGTCTAGTAACGAGGATCATACCCCTATTTCCATTGGAACTAATGAAAAGACGACTGATGAGAAGATCGAGGCACTCTTAAAAGTGGTCCAAGAGTTAGTTCACCGGAAAGAAGAGAAGGATAAGGTGCGAGCCCATACTAATCCCTTGTTTGAGAATGTTGATTAAGAGGAATGTTTCCTTAGATTGAAGATAGTTGTTGAGCCCACTAGGCCAGGTGCAGAATTTGTTCAGCCTGTTGATCTGGAAAAAGAGTCCAAGCCCAAGACCCCTGCTTTCTTTTCCACTGAGCCCATACTGTTAAGTAGTAAGGTGGAAGCCCTGGAAAAAGCCATGAAAGGTATTTGGAAAGCTGATGATCTGGTGGACATGTCGTCATTATCTCTGTTCCCTAAGGCCTGTATGCCCACTCATTTCAGAATGCCCGAGTTAGAGAAGTTTGATGGAATGGGTTGTCATAAGACCCATCTAAAAATGTACGTGAGAGCCATGCACCCACGAGGGGCTGACGATGATCTATTAGCCCAAATGTTCCACGAAACATTGGTTGGATCCGCTCTGAAGTGGTTTATGTCATTAGATAAGTTTAGAATGAAGACATGGGAAGATGTATGCACTGAGTTCAACAATCATTACCGGTGTAACACAGAAGTTGACGTCACTAGGAGGGACTTGGAGACTACAAAGGAAGAATCAAGGGAAACTTTCTCTGCTTTTCTCACCCGCTGGAGATCCAAGGCTTCTAAAATGGCTAACCGCCATAAGGATGAAGAACAAATCCGCATGATAGTAAAGAATTTGCTCCCAGTCTATCACAAGCACATGTTTTTCCAATATCTCCCAAATTTTCGAGCTCTAGTCGATGTTGGTACCCAAGTGGAGGACGCTCTAGCCGATGGAGCTCTCCGAACCGATGAACCCTACAAAAACCGCTGACCTGTCATCAATGGGAAGGCTACAGAAGTCAATGCCATATCTCAACCTGCTCCATTTACCCAACCCTTTTCCTTAGGAAATAAACCATCCAGAAAATTCACCGAGCTCTATATGCCATTGGAAAAAGTCTTTGAGAAATTAAAAGCTCGAGGCTTGCTCCAACCTTTGGAACCCAGATCTACACCCAACCCATTACCCAAGAACTACAATGAAAATGAATATTTCCATTTCCATCAATCCAAATGCCATATTACCAACCGTTGCTTTCGTCTCCGCCATGAAGTCCAAGACCTCATAGATAACAAAACCATTTCCCCACCTTCTCAACCCAATGTCACCTAAAATCCACTTCCTACCCATGCAATCCCACCACCCGCAAATATCAATGTTATCCATGCCGACCCTTATGTCCACTGTGAGCCTATCCGCCCTCACCCTTCATTCCCTACTTCCTTGATTGAAATGTTTCATCACTGTCAAGCCCGTGGGCTCATTACCTCGTACAAGCCAAGACCCAAAAAGTTTTACTGCCAATACCATGCCACCTATAGCCATGACACAGAATCATGTGATACATTGCGGAATATAGTACAAGGGTTCATTGATCAAGGTCTGATTGAAATCCCTTAACCCTTCACCAGTCCAAGGGGGCCTTATCGTTCATGGAAACAGTTTGAGAAAGATATATTCCCGGGTTTTAGTCTGAATGGGCTTCCCAAGCCTCGCAAAGTGGATCAGTCATCAAAGAATAGCACTAGTCAGTGGGCTCTCAAAGAAAGGTTTGAAGCTATAGATCCTTGTGTGGATTTGTTGACAGAAAGAAATGGGAGGTTTAGTTTCTACGTTCTCTGCCCTGAAAAGTCTTGTGAAGCTGAGATGACAAAGATTGAACCCATTAGATCTAATGCTAGAACCAAGAAAGCCTTTTCCAAGACTGGAATTAGCCAATGGGAGTTGTGAAAAAGATATGAGGCTGGAGATCCCGAAGTAGGCCTGTTGGGAGAACCTAGTGGGAAGTTTGACTTCTATGTCCTTTACCCTAAGATGGAGAAGCCCACCTTTGAAAAATCCACCTTTGAAAAACCCATTGTTCCTTCTGGTTAGGGTGATAACCCTGACTCACTTAAAAAAGACGTTCCTGTGGCTCAGGTTGAACCCGAAAATCCAAACCTCATTTGTTTTGAGAAAGCTAGCCAGTGTATCCTCAAGAAGTATTTCACAACCAAGGTCATCAATATGAATGGGGACACCCATCACCGAATCGTCTATCCAAGGCAACCATGGGTCACCCAGTATTTCGGATCAAGTTCGATTTCTACCGAGTCTACCATAGATGATGGGTCAGAGAATGAGATTGATATCATAGAGTGGGAAGATTTGATGAATACACCAGAGGAAATAGCAGATATTTGGGCCAGTGATGAGGAAGATGTTAACCATGTCACTGGAGGAGGTCGTCATTTTAAGCCTGCCAACTTGGAATCCGACAATCCTTTGGGAGAGTTAGAAAGATCTCAACGCACTGAAGTTCAAGAAGAAGAATAAGAGATACTGAAATAGCTTAAGCGTACTCAAGCCAACATCACCATCTGGTTACTTTTAATGGCTTCTCAAAAGCACAAGCAGACAGTACTCAGGCTACTCAACCAGGTTCAGATTCCCATCGATACTTCACCCGAGGGTTTAGTCAGTCTGGTCAGTCCAGTTCAGCACGGACAGTCAATATCCTTCACAGAGTCAGACCTTCCGAAGAAAGGACCTCATCATTTACAGGCTTTGTATGTCACGGTGGATACTATGGGCAAGAGAATTCCTACAGTGTTGATAGATAATGGGTCAGCCTTAAATGTATATGAAAGAATACAATCGGGGAACGCAGCGGAAGGTAGGAATTTAAAATTTTTCCATTGTATTCATCCACGAATCCTCTTAATCGATAAAACGAATCAACTTTAAATTAAAGACATTAAAATAAAGCTTACTTGATATGTTCCTTTGCGTTGTTCTCTTCACTTTGATGATCGTCCTCGCCAATCTTCAAGCCTCAAAATTATGACCGCCTCCAATGATCGTCCACACGAATACAAGAGCGATTAAACTTTCTTGATCTTTCAACACATTGAAAAATCAAGCATGGAGAGGGAGAGAGAGAGGGGCGGCACCTAGAGAGAGAGAGAGGACTTGGATGAGTCAAGCTTAATGCTATTAGGGTTCTCTCTCTTTAAATAAACCTCTCCTCTTCTTAGGGTGTTTGGTTACTAGTGCTAGCATGACCATTAACCCTGTTTTGGTTACTTACACTCTTGAATTAGATATCCTTTTGACTCTTAATTAATTAACCTTTAATTAATTAAAGCCAAACATATATTAATAAGAGTGCATCCCTCTAACAAGTTTAACAACCTCACTTATGTCCTTATGTGTGTGACCCATTGGGTTCATCCCAACCTAGTAGTGGCAGGGGACATCTCAATGTCGTCCAAAATAGAAACTTTCTATTTTTAGGTTCAATTGGAACAATTCCAATTTTGCCCTCAATGATAACTCTTATCATTAGGCCTTCACTAGTCATGAGTGACATCTAGCAATATGTCATGACGTATCCTAGGTGTGGGTGAATATACGAACGTGTAAATGAACCCTTCGTGCTATAAATAATCCCTCACCAAACAATGTCTTGATTAAGTTAGTTGGGTATGGATTCATGTCAAACCCTAACTTAATCATGTGTTACTAATTCACCAGATTATAATCTCAATTAGGTATACCCTTGAAACACTTTTCTTAGTAACCTTCTGCTTTGGCCAAAGACTCCATTGAGATAGTAACTGTGAACTAACTAAGACATTCGCCCTTTCTTATTAAGGGTGGTGATCCTCTATTGCACACTCACCTATCTTCATACATAACTCATTAGAGCCAATGAGCACCGATTACATCCTTATGATTAAGGGTGTACGAGATACTATCAAACTCTAGCAATTCATGTATAAGATAACAAGTGGTGTCTCAAGTCTAAGGATTACAATTGTGACTATACACATGAGCAGCCTTTGACATACAAATAGAATTCCATAAGTTGTACTCATATTGGTCACGTTCGGTGTACTTGTTCTCTAACAAGCACCCACAGGTTTACTATAGTGTCTCTACACAGATGGTTCGAGACTCACCATCTTCCCATGGAGTTAGTAAAACCTGAGCTAATCTTAACGGTTTATAATCGTCCAAATATATAAACCTATGATCAGGAACTAGTTTAGGATAGATGTACTTGAAAGTTATAAGTCTCTCTATCTCAACACTTGAGATATAACTCTCTATCGTACTATCCAAGGACTTTATCATGAACAGTAATTAAACACAAGTTTACATGATAAAAATAGTCATATCATAAATGAATAAAGTTCCATACAAGATAATATAATGAAATATAAAACCCTAAACACAACTGAACAATTGGTATTAGGGCACATATCTAACAATCTCCCACTTGCACTAAATCCAATTAGTGACATACTTGATCCCAATCTTCTCAGGATGTCGATCCAAGACCTTCTGGGTAAGAGCCTTGGTAAGTGGGTCTGCGGTGTTATCCTCAGATGCTACTCTTTGCATACTGATATCTCCTCGCTCTATGATCTCACGAATCATGTGGAAACGCCTTTCAATGTGCTTGGATTTCTGATGTGACCTTGGTTCATTGGCTTGAGCTATAGCCCCATTGTTGTCACAATGTAAAGGTATAGGTGACTCAATGGCTGGAACCACTCCAAGTTCTGAACTGAACTTTCTGATCCAAACAGCTTCCTTGGCAGCATCGGAGGCGGCTACATACTCAGCTTCTGTAGTGGAATCCGCTGTAATAGTCTGCTTACAGCTCTTCCAGCTAAACACACCACTATTTAAGGTGAACAAATATCCTGATGTAGACTTTCTATCATCTATATCTGACTGAAAATCAAGAGTCAGTGAAACCATCTACTTTAAGCTCATCTCCTCCATAGATAAGAGCCAAATCCTTAGTCCTTCTCAAGTACTTAAGGATGCCCTTAACTGCCACCCAGTCTGCCTCACCTGGGTTAGACTGATATCTGCTGACAACGCTTAGAGCATGACTGATATTAGGTCTTGTACATAGCATAGCATACATAAGACTAGGTTGCTTCTCCCAAATCCTTCATGGAGAAGTTGCTAGAGAGCCAAAGTTTTACCGATGAAATCATTCCTACATCATTCCCAATGATTAGGATGTCGTCCACATATAGGACCAAGAATGTGACTGCACTCCCACTAACCGTTTTATACACACATGGTTCATCCATATTCTGAAGGAAGCCAAACGATTTGACTGCTTCATTGAATCGAATGTTCCAACTTCGAGAAGCTTGTTTTAGTCCATAAATGGACCGCTGTAGCTTGCACACTTTGTGGTCATCACCACTAGATATAAAGCCCTTAGGCTGTTCCATATAAAGATCTTCCTCAAAGTTACCATTTAGGAAGGCAGTCTTTACATCCATCTGACATATCTCATAGTCATAGTGTGCAGCTATAGCCAACAAGATCCTAATGGATTTAAGCATAGCTACTGGCGAAAAGGTTTCCTCATAGTCAACATCTTGCTTCTGATTATACCCTTTTGCCACTAGTCTAGCTTTATAGGTCTCTACCTTTCCATCCGAACCTATCTTCCTTTTGTAAATCCATTTACAGCCTATAGGTACTATACCCTCAGGAGGATTTACCAAAGTCCAGACTTGGTTAGAATACATCGAATCCATTTCAGATTTCATGGACTCTTGCCATCTACTTGAGTCGATGTCCAACATCGCTTCCTCGTATGTAGCAAGATCATCTGGATGTTCATTGTCACCAAGAAACTGCTCCTCTCTCATCTCATGAAGATACCCATATCTATCTAGAGGAGCTGATATCCTACTAGATCTACGAAGTGGTGGTGTAACAGTAGGTTCTGCCTCAACAGGGGCAGGGGTGGTATCAGTGTTGATCTGTGAACTCTCGGATAATTCCTTGAGATCTATCACTTGACCTTTGCCTCCTTCTTGAATAAACTCTTTTTCCAAGAACACGGCAAACATACTAACGAAGACTTTCTCTTCACCAGTGTGATAGAAATAGTATCCCAAAGACTCTTTTGGGTACCCCACAAATGTACATTTGTTTGATCTTGCTTCCAATTTGGTTGCATTTTGGTTCTTAACGTATGCAATAGAACCCCAAATCCTCAGATGCTTAAGGCTTGGTTTCTTCCCATACCACATCTCATTTGGAGTCTTAGGGACAGATTTGGAAGGAACCTTGTTCAACAAATAAGCAGCTGTCTCCAATGTATATCCCGAAAAGGATATTGACATATCAGTGTAACTCAGCATCGATTGTACCATGTCCATCAAAGTACGATTTCTCCTTTCAGATACACCATTAAGCTGAGGTGAACCAGGAGGAGTCCACTGCGATAATATGCCAGCCTCAGTCAGATGATCCAAAAACTCAGTGGTTAAGTATTCTCCTCCTCGATCCGATCGAAGAGCTTTAATACTTTTGCCAGTTTGTTTCTCCACTTCAGCTCTGTATTCTTTGAACTTTTCAAAGGATTCAGATTTGTGTTTCATAAGATACACCGTACCTAACCGTGAGTGATCATCGGTAAAGGTAATGAAGTAGGTGAAACCACCTCTGGCAACCTTATTTAAAGGTCCACATACATCAGAATGTATTAACCCTAGTATGTCTCCTGCCCTCTCACTGTGACCAGTAAAGGGCGATTTGGTCATTTTACCCATGAGACAAGGTTCACAGGTAGGTAAGGGTACAAGTACATATGAGCCTAATTGCCCATCCTTACTTAACCTATTAATCATTTCCTCATTAATATGACCTAATCTTAAATGCCATACATAGGTTGAGTCATTTTCATCACGAGGTCTTTTATGTCCTTTAGCATTTTAATTCTTCTCTAAACAGTTTATACTACCATCCATGTTCAAGAAATATAGACCGCTTAGATATATGCCAGAACCTACTAACTTATTTCCAAAAGAAATAGTACAACCATTCCTACTGAAAACAAATTCATAGCCAGAACGTGTTAAGGATGAAACCGAAACAATGTTCCTGACTATGCCTCGCATAAACAAACAGTCTTCTAATTTCAGAACATGCCCTGATGGTAAAATCAGATCACAAGTCCCAACAGCTAATGCAGCAATGTTTGCTCCATTTCCTACTCGAAGGGAAACTTGATCTCGATCCAATTGTCTGCTTCTTCTAAGTTCTCTAATATTGTTACATATGTGAGAACTAGCACCGGTATCCAATACCCAAGAGCAATCAGAGCTAACTGACAGATAAAATCCTGAATTAGGAACTATTCCTAATTCTTTAGACAGCTCATTGTTACAAGATTCAGTCAAACAGTAGTCAAATTCATTTTGGGATATTTGTTTGAGTATAACCATGATATCTACAAAAATAAGTAACAGATTAATATATTTCATTAAACCATAATAACTTTGTCTTTAGTTTTATGGTGTCTCCCACTATTTTATCAAATTCCATACTCCCTCTATAGGATTCGAGAATTCAAAAAATGAATTCTTAATGGGGATTGGGGTCCCATTTGAACTAGTGAACCTCACATAATAGTTTCTTGGATCACTATTCCAAAGGGGTGGATAACTCTTTATCCAATGCTTCACTAAGCAAATTCCAATCTTCCTTTAGCCTCTAAATTATAGTAACCTCACATAATAGTTTCTTGGTTAGTGTACTTTAGTTAAATCAAACCTACCATTCACATGAGTATGGTCAATTTAATGTGGCATCCCTCACATAATAGTTTCTTGGTAAGCCCCATTATCGCATCTCATGATATCCAATATGTAACAAGCTAGTTTGAACCTTCATAATGAATGTGTTCCCACATATCTGCAGCCAAACACATCCACCATAAAGATTCACCTATCTTGTAATGGTAGGAGGCTAGGATAAAGCACTCGTATGCCTCTTCCTTACAATTTAATTTTGAAATTGAGGGGTATTTAGGTCTCATCAGAATATTTACATACATCACATGCATTAATATATCACATATATATATTTAACCATTCTTTACTATTAGTACTTTAATGATACTCCCACTATCCATAAAGGAACGGGACACTATCATCAAAGACATATAATAATATGGTTAACGGGCCCCTAAAGCATACATCTAACATATATATATATGGGCCTAATGGAAAGAATATGGACTTTTAGGTTGGGCCCAACTAGAGCCAATAGTTGAGCCCTAGGTCTTATGTGGGTTATGTGATCGCAATTTTAACCTGTAACTATTACATAAAAGAAAAGATCTTCTCAAGGTCTTCTCTTTGTCCTCCCACTGCTCCATGCATCCTCGGGTCCACCATGTACCGTCTCGATCTTTGATGTACAATTACATAAATAAAGAAAGGGTATTAAGGATATAGGGGATACATATCAAAGGAGGGAAATAGGCATGCAAGCCCATAATTAAAATTACATCACAAATAATTTAAACTACTTTAAATTACAACCCATAAAAGATACACATCACATGCGGCCAATCACATCCAGATTAATTGGTCTTTAAGTCCATAACTTTCCATATTACAATTTAAACAATCACATTGAATAAATAAAAGAAACAAAGGAACAAGTAATAAATGGCAATGGCATATATTAAATACATGTTTTAATCTATCGTTCATCCCATGAAAATAGATGTCAATTTTAATCGCATTAAAATTAAGTAACTCCTTACTTTAGTGTTTTCTCTAAAACACCAAGAATCAGCCACTGTTTTGCATTAAATATTTGCACTATTTAAAACACCTTTTTAAATTCAAGAACACTTCATTTCACTAGGATTTTCAGTGTTCTTTCCAATGGCAGGGGTCTCGTTAAGTGATTCCAACGTTTGATATCACTTTAAAGCGTTTTGTGACTGTTACTCCAAATCGTGACAGATTTGAGCATAAGTCACAAAATGCTTATCGCGGCTATTTAAAGTCAAAAATAAATGATGGGAACTATTCCTACATTTAGTTAAGACCTTATATTAGTGAAGTTGATAGGTGGCCTGCTGTAAAAAACATTTTAAATAAATTAAAAAGAATTTACAACATGACAGTAACTGCTGACCAAAAACAGCACACTGTTTATGACTTTATAATAAATATAAATCATATTAAAACTATATATTTTCATGTACTAACCATTAGGACAATTCAATATATCATTGTGGATGATCCCTAAGGATTTTAATCCAATTAAAAGCCCAACACCAAGTGTTTAGTCCTAAATCCCCAAATTTTGGCAATTAGGGTTTCCAAAACCCAATTTCACCTTTTGATTTATTTCTTTACAATTTTTGAATTTTAAAATATTTCAAAATAATTTTGCAATCAAATAAACATTTAGTAAAACATTTGTGAAGACAAAAAAATCAAAAACAAGACCATGTGATGGTCATGATACACTAGGGTTCCAAACCCTAGTGTGGCCGAAAATTGAAAGGGGGGATTGGGATAAGGGTTTTTTGAAATTTTGACTATTTCAAGTTTCAAAATATGAATAACCATATCACAAAAAGGATAAGATAAAATTCAAATCATATCATCCAAAAGATAGGGTTTCAAATTTTAAAAATTCAAATCCCATAGAATCTTGATAAAGCAAGAAACTTATGAATTTTGAAATTTTTCAAAATAGGAAACTAACCTTATCTTTTATGGAGTTTCTAAAACTACCATGTGCAGCCACCATATCATAATTAATCTAATTAATTACTATACAAATCAACTCACAATAATGAAATTAATATCACATATTAAAATTGGCAAGATGACAATTAAAGAAACCAATCAAATTAGGATCTTTCAAGATTCAAGTTAATGAATCAATATTAGGGTTTTTGAAAACCCTAAGGCCTCCATCATCAATTCGGCATACCTAGGGTTTCACAATCCATGGTGGCCGAAAATCATCATAGGGTCATAAAACCTTATGGCCGTAAACAACTAAGGGGATGAAACCCCATGAAGCCGTGACCCTCTAGGGTTTCAAAACCCTTAGTGCAGCCACCAAGAACAACCCGCCATTAATGGGTTTCCTAAACCTAGATGGCCGAAACTTTCAAGGGTTATATAACCCTAGTTGCAGCCATTACATATGAATCCCATTCATTATTCAAGGTTTACAAAAAAAAAAATTCAAAACAAAACATCAAGGGTTCAAGAACCCATAGGGCCGAATTCCTCATTGAGAATATCTCAAATCCTCAATTAATTAAAAACACATTTTAATACATGCCAAACAAAGCCATTTATGATTCGAATCAAGGATTAAGGTAGGCTTTGATACCACTGAAAGAATAAAATCGGGGAACGCAGCGGAAGGTAGGAATTTAAAATTTTTCCATTGTATTCATCCATGAATCCTCTTAATCGATAAAACGAATCAACTTTAAATTACAGACATTAAAATAAAGCTTACTTGATATGTTCCTTTGCGTTGTTCTCTTCACTTTGATGATCGTCCTCGCCAATCTTCAAGCCTCAAAATTATGACGGCCTCCAATAATCGTCCACACGAACACAAGAGCGATTAAACTTTATTGGGCTTTCAACACATTGAAAAATCAAGCATGGACAGGGAGAGAGAGAGAGGGGCGGCACCTAGAGAGAGAGAGGACTTGGATGAGTCAAGCTTAATGCTATTAGGGTTCTCTCTCTTTAAATAAACCTCTCCTCTTCTTAGGGTGTTTGGTTACTAGTGCAAGCATGACCATTAACCCTGTTTTGGTTACTTACACTCTTGAATTAGA
>JAESVK010050669.1:0-14388 GCA_017140935.1 Hamamelis virginiana | reverse complement strand
GTTTGGCCACACCTGTAATAACCCAAATTTTTATTCCATTTTTATATGAATATTTTAATGATTTAAAAAAAAATCGAAATTTACAAAAATGCCCCACTATATAAACTATCTTTCCCTTTTCTTCCTTCTTCATTTTCGGCTGAGCAAGGAGAGACCGAGAGAGAGGAGAGAGAGGGAAGTCGCCGCTGGATTCTCGCCGGAGTTCAACCCATGGAGTGAAGGTAAGTTTTATTTTAAGTTTTAGTTTGGGTTTTC
This sequence comes from Hamamelis virginiana, assembly GCA_017140935.1. Lineage (NCBI taxonomy): Eukaryota > Viridiplantae > Streptophyta > Magnoliopsida > Saxifragales > Hamamelidaceae > Hamamelis > Hamamelis virginiana. The sequence continues at coordinate 14,133 of JAESVK010050669.1, read as the reverse complement.
TAAATCTATTTTGTGTATTTTCGGATTTGTAGGATTTGTAAGTGTGGTGTTGAGTTTTTGAATGTGTATCGAGGATGAGAAGGTGTTTTGGGGTTGGTTTTATTGTTCTTGTTGGAAGAGTTGAGAAGTATTGGAGGTTTTGTAGTTTAATGTGGGTTTTGTAAAGTTTATGGGTTTTTAAGTTTGAAACTTGATGAATTTTGGTTGTTGGTTATTCATTTTTGGTTTTGTTGGTAGATCAAGCTTGGTTGGGATTTATTTTGTTGGATCTAAGTGTTTGGGATGTTGATGTGGTGTTTTGGTAAGGTTTTAAGAAGCTTAAAAGTCGTTAATGGCGTTTCTGCAGTGAGCTAGTCGATTAAGCAAGGTGGTTAGTCGACTAGTTCATTTGCATTTAGCTCGGGTAGTTTTTGCCTTGCATTTAGTCAACTAAGCATGAGCGACTAGACGACTAATCGATGGCTTAGCCGACTAATCCTTTGGTCTAGTCGACTAAGACACCCTGTTTTGGTCTTTTTGTGAGGTTGAGTTACTCTTTTGTCGTTTCGCTCTATTTTCTTCATCCGGACTCCGTTTTGAGCGTATTTTATATGTACGGAAAGCTTATGAAGTATAGTTTCTAAATATTTTGGTTTTGAAGTCAAATTCTTTTTGGAAAGAGAAATATTTTGTAAAATACCAGATTTGCCCTTACGTGAACATTCTATCTTCTTTGGCTTGTAACTTTCAAACCTTTTAGCATTTGGCCACGAAATTCGTTGTGTAGCATCAAATCATCATTGGAAATACGTCTTGGAAGTTTTAAGGTTTTTAATTTTTTATTTGGGGTTTTGAGTCTTTGGGGTCTTAAGCAAGCAGTCTTGGGAACTGAATCGTGTTGCTTTTAAGTTATGAACCTTTTGTGCTTTCTTGTGACACTTTGCTTGCTTTATTTGTTGTTTCTAGTTGAAAAGTTCTTTCGAGAACGATTTGCATTGGGGTGCATTGAGCATTGCGTTTGGAGGCTTGTGAAGCCGCAAAGGGTTGGAAACACTATTGCATTGAGGTAGGGATAAGTAACCTTTTACCGTTGGTAACGATATATCTGTTTTACAACTGCTATGAGAACAATGCGTATTTCCAAACACTTATTGAATATTATGATTTATAAATGATTGCGAATCTTAATCCTTGTTTTATAACTGTTATGAGAATGATATGAACCATGAACCCTATTTTATATTTGAACTGTTAACTAGATACATGGAATACACTTGTTTATGAACTATAAAACTTGTGTGGCATGTTTTTTGAAATATATGAAAGGTTTTCCATTGAAATACTTTACAAATGATGTACTGTTTATAATTATGGGAATGGACTCTTTCTACTAAATGCTTTATGAATAAGGCTGTTTGGGCTATGAACTCGACTGTTTTATGAAATGACGTGCGATGTTAGTATTCAAATATGCCCTGCCTTTTAAACGGATTTATAGATAGCGAAAGTGGATTCTTTTATACTTGAATCATTCCCATCTTTTGAAAACATGTTTTTATATTAATTGAGCTGAGGCTCGGGCTACTGGATATTGGCTTCCATGCATGATAGACTTTGGTTATTGTGATTTAGACCACGGAAGGATGAATCGACGATGTATAGAGTTCACTCCTCGCCTTTTCAATCCTAGTGTTTTATACGATGATTATTGGATATTTTTCCACGCGTGGCTGAATTGACTATGTCAGAGAAAACTCCTCGTCTCTTCGCCCGGTGGACATTGCATGATAGTTATCATATTTCAGGACATGCATGTATATATATATGTATGTGGACTGAATCGTATCATTGGGGATTTGGGCTCATGGCCCTTCTTGATATTACAGGCGGCGTAACTACGATATCTGTCCTTGGGATTTGGTTAGTAGCCCGATTGAGCTATAATATGATTCAGTCCATGATTGGATATGCTAGGGACCCATTGAGGCGACGCATATGCCAATCGGGCCGAGGTCCATACCGATGGAATATGTCGAGCCCTTGTGTGGCGGTATTACCATGCTATGGATTGAGGACGTTATTTGGCTATTGTTTACATGCGACGGGGCTTTCCGCATGCGTGACATATGCCTGGTTACTGGTTACTGGCTACTGGAGTTGTGCTGGAGGATCTAGTTTTTCACTGAAAGTTCCTTTAAACTTGACTTCTAATTGTTTTCTTAATCCGTTGAACTCTATAAATAACTGTTTTACATAAATATTTCATGTATCACTGTATTGTTATTGATTCGTAGAGTTTATATTTTCCCTTACTGAGCACGTGAAAACTCACCCCTACTTATTGCAGTATACTGCAGGTTTACCTTGGGTTTGCATTCCTGGTTTAGCTGAATCCTTCTCTAAGGGTTGTTGGTCAGATCTTAAGGTTGTTGTTGCATTATTGACTGCATTCTTATACCATATGTATTATGTGTTAGAATTGTTCAGATTGTGTATTGATTAAGGAATAGCCTACTTGCCAGGGATGTTGGCAGTATTATTTTATTTATTGAATAATATTTATATGTAACGAATTGGGACATATTGCATATGACATGTCATATCACTTTGTTATATATATATGATTCTTATATCTTGTGAGAAATATGGATGAGCAGGACATATTGTACCTTCAGCTTGACACGTATCGACCCCTTTGGAAGGGTCAGTACGGATGTTAAGTTGGGGCGTTACAACACCATTGCTCATTGTCCTAGCAAGAACACCTCCAACAACAACAATAATTTCAATTCCTCAAGAAATGATCAAAGAGGCAAAGGGAAGGCAACGCCAGCACCACTACTTGGGATGACATCCTTGAAGATGCAAAGAGTGATGAAGAGATCACCCAAGAAGAGACAGCTAACTTTTGCTTATTTGCCAACATTGAGGAGTCTTGCTTCATGGCAAAAGATGATGAAGATAATGAGGTAAATTCTATTTCAAGTTATGACAATGATGATGAATGTGATTTATCTTTAGAGGATTATCAAAATTTAAGTAAACTATTCTATAATAAAAATTGTGCTTTAAAGAAAGAACTCGAATTTTTGAAGAAAAGTATCTCAACCCTCAAAAATGAGAAAATGGCATTAGTAAATGAAAATTCTAATTTGACTATGAATAATGAAAAACAAAGAAATGAGATTGAGACTTTGAGAAACATACCTTCCATTTCAAAATCTTCAATTGATTCTTCCACTTGGGAAAATGAAAACAAACTTTTAAAATCCAAAGTTGAAGACTCAAAAAAAATTGTTTACAAATTTACAAGTGGAAAGGATAACTTTGAAAGATTACTTGGAGCTCAAAGAGTTGGGCTAAACAAAGAAGGATTGGGTTATGTTTCAAACATAAATTCTAAAAAGTCTTCACTCTATTTAGACTTCTTTGTTATTTGTCATTATTGTGAGAGAAAAGGGCATGTCATATTCAAATGTCCATTTAGAGGTAAAAAAAGACTTGGCAAAATGGTAGCTTGGGTTAAAAGGGAACCTTCATCCAAGAAATCATTTGAGCCTAAGACCATCACTATGAATGAACTTGAAAGATTGAGAATCCTAACCTTATAGGACCCAAGAGATTTGGGTACCAATAGTTCAATTACATCATCTTTGTATGTATGCTTGAAATCCAATAGCAAAAAGGATCAATTGTATTTGGATAGTGGATGCTCAAGGCATATGACCGGTGACAAAGAAAAATTCATCTCCCTTACTCTCAAAGATGATGGATTTGTAACCTTTGGTGATGATAGCAAAGGCAAGATCATTGGTAAAGGTAAAATTGGTAATGGTTCTATTACTATTGATAATGTTTTGCTTGTTAGAGATTTAAAGTATAACTTGCTTAGCATTAGTTAATTGTGTGATAATGGCTATTATGTGAATTTTACTTCAAATTCTTGTAATGTTTTGGATAAAAACAAAATCAATATCCTTAATGCTAAACGTTTTGGAAATGTGTATATCACTTGTTTTGATGATTTAACATCTCAAGATGTAACATGTCTTTCCGCTTTACAAGATACAAATTGGCTATGACATAGAAAACTTGGGCATGCTAACATGGATTTACTTCAAAAACTTTCTAGAAATGATCTTGTTGTAGGCTTGCCCAAAGCTAATTTTCAAAAGACAAAATTTGTAATGCTTGCCAATTTGGAAAAGAAATCAAAACTAGTTTTAAAACCAAAGCGCATATCTCTACATCTAGGCCTTTGGAATTGTTACATCTAGATTTGTTTGGACCTAATGATGTAGCTAGTCTAGGTGGTAAACTATATGCCTTTATCTTAGTTGATGATTACTCAAGGTATACTTGGGTTCTATTCCTATCTCATAAAAGTGATACATGTGGCGAATTTATAAAACTTTGTAAAAGAATTGAAAAAGAACAAGGCCATTCTACCATTAGTGTGAGAAGCGATAGAGGTAGAGAGTTTAAGAAATCGAAAATTTTTGTGATGCACAAGGATACTCACATAACTTTTCGACCCCAAGAACTCCACAAGAAAATGGAGTGGTTGAAATGAAGAATCATTCATTACAAGAGATGGGTAGAACCGTGCTTAATGAACATAAACTTCCTAGAACCTTTTGGGCGAAAGCGATTAACACCGCTTGCTATGTGGGAAATAGAGTGGTTATTAGACACATCCTAGCCAAAACTCCATATAAGCTATGGAAAGGTCGAAAACTAAATATTGGTTACTTCAAAGTTTTTGGATCCAAATGTTTTATTTTAAGTGATAAAGATTATCTTGCTAAATTTGAATCTAAATCCGATGTGGGTATATTTATTGGTTATTCAACTAATAGTAAAGTATATCGTGTTTATAATAGACATACTTTAATCGTGCAAGAATCTATTGATGTTGTATTTGATGAATATAATTCATTTGTTTCCAAGAATGTTGTTGAAGATGATAAAAATAGCAAAATGTTGTCTAAAACTAATGAAGAGATTGGCAAGCTTAACATTAGTGATTCTTCATCAAATGATGCACCTCAAGAGGAACCAAAGGAGGACCCTTCAATTGAAGGAGATGAACCCTCAAACGAACCGCAAGAGTTGCAAGAATTGCCAAAAGCTTGGAAATTTGTGAGGAATCATCCAATTGATCAAGTAATTGGTGATCCTTCACGCAAGGTAAGTACTCGTTCTAGTCTTAGAGACGCTTGTAACTATATTGCATTTGTTTCTCAAATTGAGCTTAAAAATTTTAATGAAGCCAAAAATGATGATAGTTGGATTATGGCTATGTAAGAAGAACTTAATCAATTTGAAAGAAACAAAGTGTGGGAACTTGTACCTAAACCTAATGACCATTCTATCATAGGAACAAAATGGATTTTTCGTAACAAAAAGGATGAAGATGATAATGTAATTAGAAATAAGGCAAGACCTGAAGGCTATAACCAACAAAAATGCATTGATTATGATGAAACATTTGCACCGGTTGCTAGACTTGAAGTTATTCACATGGTGCTTGCTTTTGCTAGTTTTAAGAATTTTAAATCGTTTCAAATGGATGTGAAAAATGCATTTTTAAATGGTTACAGTACGAAGGAAGTTATGTTAAACAACCTCCCGGTTTTGAAGATAACACTTTTCTCAATCATGTATACAAACTTTCTAAAGCACTTTATGGTTTAAAACAAGCACCTAGAGCATGGTATGAAAGGTTAAGTGGATTTTTGCTTAATAATGGTTTCATTAGAGACAAAATAGACACTACACTTTTTATAAATCTTAAAGATAGTGAAATATTAATTGTTCAAATTTATGTTGATGATATTATTTTCGGTGCTACTAATGATCTTCTTTGTGAAGAGTTTGCTAAATTTATGCAAGATGAGTTCGAAATGAGTATGATGGGAGAATTGACTTTCTTCCTTGGACTTCAATCAAGCAAACCAAAGAAGGCATTTTTATCAATCAAGCTAAGTATGTGAAGGACATGTTAAAGAAATTTGGCATGGAAGGTGTGAAGTCTAGTCCTACACCAATGAGCCCTACAACTAAGCTTGACCTTGATGAAAATGGTAAGAAAGTAGACCAAAAATTATATCGGTGTATGATTGGTAGTCTTCTTTATTTAACCGCAAGTAGACCAGATATCATGTTTAGTGTATACTTATGTGCTAGATTTCAAGCTAATCCCATGGAATCTCACTTGCTTACCGTTAAACGTATTTTTAAATATCATATTGGGACTTATGATTTGGGTTTATTGTATCCTAAGCATGCTTCTTATCAACTTGCTAGTTATTCGGATACGAATTTTGCCGATTGTAAAACCGACTGAAAGAGTACTAGTGGCACTTGTCATTTTATTGGTCACTCGCCTGTCTCTTGGTTGAGCAAGAAACTAACTTCGGTAGCTCTTTCCACCACCGAAGCGGAATACATTGCCGCCGGAAGTTGTTATGCTCAAGTTTCGTACAAGAAACAACAACTTGAAGACTATAGGATCCAATTCACTCACATACCTATTCATTGTGATAACACTAGTGCAATTAATATTTCTAAGCATCTATGCTTGCACTCACGCATAAAACATATTGAAATTAGGCATCATTTCATTCGTGACCATGTGCAAAGGGGAGATGTTGAACTAGAATTTGTTAGTAAGGACAACCAATTGGCAGACATCTTCACGAAACCTCTCCAAGAAGATCGTTTTTTCACAATTCGGCGTGAACTTTGTATGGTTAGCCCAATGGAATTGTAATTGTGCATTTTGTGTATTGTTGTATTCTTCTATTTCTCTTTTCTATTATTGCCTTTTTGAGATGACAAAGGGGGAGAAATATTTGAATACTTTGACTGAATGAGCTTATATCGTTTCCATATATCTTATTGCTTATTGAATATGTTGGTTTAACCATGCTTGTTGTGCTAACTTGAGGGGGGAGCTTTGCTCTCTATTTATAATTTAAAGTTATGGTTTGTCATCATCAAAAAGGGGGAGATTGTTAACCCTAAGGTCATTGACCTTATTTTGATGATAACTAAACCATACATTTTATTTAACAAGCGGTTAAGTGTTGTGTCTCCATAGATTCAAAGTTATATCTTGTTGGAACTCATCAACCTTCATCAAGCAAATTTAATGCACACTTTATTCAAATCAAGCTCATGAAGAACAAAGCTTAAAGTTAAAGCCTATCCAAGAAGTTCAATCCTTGAAGATCAACTTAAAGACTTGCTCAAGCTTATGAAGACCTTTTGAAGTCAAGTTGCTCTCCTAGTGATTAGGAACTCTTTGTAAGGTTTCTATCATATTGCATTAGTATTCATGCTTGAAAATGTTTTCAAATTTGCCCTAAAATGTTTTGGAACACTTAGTTAACTTGCCCAAGTCTTTTAAGTTGATTTTGACTTAAGAATTTCGAAACACTAACATTGCAATTTTCCTAGTCGACTAACCCTTTAGTCCTAGTCGACTAAGTAAAGTCCAGAGGCAATGTTTTGAGAAATCTTGAGTTAGTCGACTAAGCACCCTGGTCTAGTCAACTAATAGTTTCCTAGTTGACTAATCCTGTTTTCCCAGTCGACTAATGGAAAGTCCAGAGGCCCTGTTTTGTTGCAAAGTTGCTAGTCGACTAAGGACCCTTTTCTAGTCGATTAATCGATCCCGGAAAATTTTCTAAAAAGTGATTTTAAGTTGCTAGTCGACTAACTATCTTGTTCCTAGTCGACTAATAAACCCAGAAAATGTTCAAACTATTTTAAGCTTAGCTAGTCGACTAACCCTTAGTGCCTAGTCGACTAACCGAGCCCCGGAAGGCAAAACCATTTGAAAAATAACTTGTTAATCGACTAATCACCTTGTCCTAGTCGACTAAAAGCTCTGCAACTTCAAAACGATTCTTTCTCTTTATGGCAAATCGAGCATTAAACGAAGCCAACCTACCCCCATCTTCTCCAAACAGACTTCAAGGATTTGAAATGACCATTTTGGCCCTAGTTCTCTATATATAGTTGCTTGGCTCTCATTTATGATTTAACTACACTATTCACATCATTTATTGAAGCTTTTACTCTCAAACTCTCTTCATTCATTACTTCTCTTTGAGAACAAATCTGAGCTATTGTTGTTGAGCATTTGAGTGACCATTAGTTCATCTTGTATTTATTACAAATCAGCTTTGTGAAACATTTATTGTATTGTTCTCCAATCATCTTGTATTTATTGTGAGTTAGTAAGGGTTTTGAGAACTCTTGTGGGTGAGTTGTCTTCCACCTTGAAAGAAGACAAGTGTAAAGGTTTCTCCACCTTGAAGGAGATTTGATAGTGAATTAAACCTCTCGACGGATTTCTTGAGGCGTGCATGTAGGCGGAGACCGAACCACGTAAATCGTCATATTTGAATTTATCTAACTCAATCTCTTTATTTCAAGTTATATATTTGCTATTTGTGTTTTTGAGTTATTGATCAATATTGCATTCTAGTTATCTAAAATTCAAGATTTCAAAAATACAATATCTCATTTTTGAAACTTTTTTTATTTGCCTATACTCTATTCATCCCCCTCTAGAGTATATTTTGGGCCAACAAAGAATCCCACCCATTCTCCCTTATCTCTTGAAGTCGATTTTTGAAAACTTTAACTAAGGTCATGGCATTAACAATATCTTGATCTTTTCTTTGTAGTGCTTGTGACAACTCATTTGTGATTCCCAAAATAGCTATCATCAAATGTAAAATGAATATAAATTCAAATTGTTGTGCCAAGCCCAATAACATATGTGCTTCACCTCTTTGTTCATTACTTGAACCATTTACTTCAATTGCCTCAAGTACATCAATTACAACAGAGAACATAATTCTTAAACTAAGTAAAGTACTATAGTGTGATCCCCATCTTGTATCACTAGAACATACAAGACTAGTTTCTTGATTTAAACCTTGCCCAGTTAGAAGCTCTCCACCTTCAAGTTCTTCACTAACTTTACTAGCTTGTTTCCCTCGAAGCATATCGCGGCGCTTACATGAGGCACCAACAACATTCACAAGATGAGTAACCAAGTTGAAGAACATAGAAATGTCACTGTGATTCTTTGCCATAGACACAAGAGTCAATTGAAGTTGATGAGCAAAATAATGAACATAATAGGCACATTCATTCTCCTTCAAAATGAGTGTTTTAAGGCCATTAAACTCCCCTCTCATATTACTAGCCCCATCATAACCTTGCCCACGCAACATAGACAAGCTTAAGCCATTTCTAGAAAAGAAATTATCAATTGCTGCCTTCAGTGAAAGAGCGGTGGTTTCAAAAACATGTTCAAAACTTAAAAGACGTTCAATTACATGCCCCTTTTTATCTACATAACGTAATGCAATGGCCATCTGCTCCTTTGTTGAAACATCACGGGATTCATCAACCATAATAGAAAAGAATGAATCACCAATATCTTTGATGATATCATTGATAATTTCATATGCAAAGGCATTTATAATGTCTTGGTGAATATCAGGTGATGTCAATTTGTTATTTTCAGGAGCTTTTTCTAAAACAAAAGCTTTGATATCATCGTTGTGGTCTGCAAGAAATTTCAACAGTTCAAGAAAGTTACCTTGGTTGGAGGAATCATAAGATTCATCATTACCTTGAAACTCAAGCCCTTGGCGAACACAATATCGAAGGCAATCGATTGTTGCAGTCAAGCGGATTCGATATTCATTTCAAGCTTTGTCTGACTGTTGGGACAAAAAGTTTGAATTTGTTGCTTTTGGCGCATCAAATTACAACACATAGTCATAGCATTGTTGTGAGCACTGTTAGGGCCACTAACATGTGTTCGAAGTCTTTCTTTCCTCATCCAATTTGAAAAACCCTCCACAACAAAAACATCACCACATGCTTGATCTTTGATATGTTCCTTGAAAAAATAGCAACATGGGCAAAACAAAGAGTTTTTTTCAATGCTATACTCTAACTAATAAGGATGTTCATCAAACCAATCTGGATTAAATCGGCGATTGTCCTTTCCAAAGAGAGTTTGTGGATATTCATTGTTACGAGGCTGACAAGCTCCCTTTTGAAGGTAAAATCTTCGGATCTCATCTTGATCATTAGGATTGTATTCTGAAATTCGAGGACGTAACCCAAGATCTGTAGGAAGAGAATTTGTAGAAAAATGATCGGTAGGAAGAGGATTTGTAATACTATTTTTTAATACAATTTTTTTAATAGGATTTGTAGTACTATTTTTTGAACTACTATCCTTATTTGTTGGAGTAGATGACAATTCCGTCGCCGACTTTCTTTTAAAATATTTCTCCATAAGAGCATAAGTGCATAACTGGAAATTATTACCAAATTAACACTTAAAATCAAAACCCACACGTAATTAGTAAATAGCAAAAAAAACGCAATTGAACCAATGAACCAATAGTTTTTCAAATTAAGGACAGATAAAACTTGTTATAAAGAATGCGTTAATCATACAAACCTAAGCACAAAATTTTAAAAATGCATTGTTGCTGATTCGGATTAAAAATTAAAAATTGAAGCACTTAAGGTGAAGCGGATTGTTTAAAAATTGAGGAAAAGTGAAACAGGGTGTAGTTAGTTCTTAATAGGAAAAGTGAAACAGGGTGTAGCTATTTCAAAATTGTAATATAATTATGTTAGTGCATCCCATGATCCAAATAGATTCATATAATATAAAATAAAATTAATAGCCTCCTCCCAATATCTTTAATAAGAAAGCCTTTTTAAGACTATAAATTCAATCCAACCAAGTTCTACGGGGCGTGGGAATTTATTCCCAACCTCGAGGTCATAGTTCTCTTTCACTTTTCACTTTCTCACCCCTTTCTAACTCTTTTCACTGATTTTCTTCACCATTATTCTTCTAATATCCATATCTAAAACATATACAAGACTCGGTTCTTTATTTATTTTTTAATTAGAACATTATACCATTTTTTATAACTTTTGTACACCCAAAATACCATAAATCACAGTAAATTAAGGAGCTCATGAAAATTCACCAAATTTCACATGGAGGTTAAAAATCAAATATTTAATCATGAAAAAAAAAATTGTTTCAAGGATCAGATATGTAGAAATGAACATAAATAATAAACTCAATCTCAGTCAGCCATTGATGAGCGGCTCAAAGCTTGAATAAGCTTCTGTTATTCATGTTTTTTCCTCTTATTTTCTTTATAGAATTAATAAAACATTAACATGGTAAGTGAATCCCACATTAAAGAGAGGCAAAACCCATAAAATAAAAGCATCAATAATCTTGGGTAGCCATTGATGGTGGTCTCAAACATACACACAGCCATACAAGAGTAACAGGATACTTATATATATATATATATATATATAGAGAGAGAGAGAGAGAGAGAGAAAGCACTCACCTGTTCCGTTGTTCGCAAGGGAGATCTCTTCAAGATCGTTAAGATAGCTCTCTTTCTCTTCTAGAATCTCAACCAAAGTCCAAAAAGTTAGATTTTATTTTGATTTGGGGAAAACAAAACAGGCGGTCTGTCTCTTGGACTCTTGGTAACTGGGGAGACTTTCACTAGAGACAGGGCTGTCTTGGAGACTTAAAATAATTTTTTTTTTTTTTCAAAAAGTTAGGGGCAGTTGCCTTCCCTTGCCCTTAGTCAGCTACGTCCTTGTGCAAAATCAAAGAAATCAGGGTGATCTATGCAGGTTCTTCTTCTTCTTCTTCTTCTTCTTCTTCTTCTTTGATGACAGTGAAAATAATTGTTTGGGATTGTTTTTCAATTCAAAGAGAGAGAGGATAACAGTGAAAATAACACTAAAAAATGAGAGTGAGGACAGTGAAAGTACTTAGAGAGAGATAGAAAAGTGAAAATAACATTAAGATATACTTGTTAGAGGTATCAATTTCATATTATATTAATTAGAATGTATTACTTGTCGTGTATATTTAAATATATATGATAAAGTCCTTGAATAAGTGATAAAAGAAATATATATCTCAAGTTGTTGAGATAGGGAGACTTATCCTTGAATAAATGATAAGAGACTTATTCTAAAGAAATTCATGCTCATAGGTTTATTAAAGTGGACATTTAATAAACCATTAGGAGTAGCACAGATTTAAACTAGCTCCAATGGGAGGATAGGTAGTTTTTCCTATCGGTGTAGTGACACTATAGTTAATCTGTAAGGAGTACCTAGCTTGAAGAATGGAAAGTGTTGCCAGTGCGATAAGTCAGGTCATCGGAAGAGTAACTGCAAGGAGTACCTAGCTTGAAGAATGATTCTTCTGATGGTACGTCCTATACTTTATTCAATTACTAATTAAGAATTAGTATTATTCTGCTTATAATATCCGATACCTAATTGTACTTTCTTGTATAATGCGATTGTATGTAGAAGACAAAGGGAAGCAGAAGATCAAGTAGATGTCGAGCTTTTTTTGTTTGAAAATAAATCAACAGTTAATGCATTTGACATAGAAGCTTGATACTTGATTAGTTTATTTAGAGTTTATAGAAACTTTATTAAATTGCCAGTTGTTTTAAGACTTCTTAATTGAGGTTTTATATTGTTTTAAATACTCTGTTTATTTAAAACAATTAATCTATGATATTATATATTTTGGATTAATTCTGGCAATTGATTTAAAGTTCTTTACTCTTTATGAATGTCTTGAATAAATATATAAAATGGTATATAAGAATTCAACTTTGAGGATCACATTAATAAATGAATTTTGATTCATTAATTAATATGAACAGATCACCTTGTTTTATAAGGAGATTACAAGGATAATACATAAGATGTATAAACCTAGTATTTTAGTTTATATACTTCATATCTATTTAAAAATTTTAAAGTGTTCAAATGATTCAAAACTATGAATATTTGAAGTATTCAAATTATTCATATGAAGTAAAACTAAAAGAAGAATATTAAGAATATTTGGTTGAATCTTATATTACTAATAGACCTTAAATATGTTAAATAATAAAGTCTGGAGATTATTTGAAAATATGAGATATTTCAAATAAACTTCAAAAGTTTGTTTTCTTAAATAAAGAGTTATGTGAAAACAATGTTTCCACAATGGTTAAGAACTATACCTTGGAGAAATATCAAAAGGAATTTTATGTTATTAAGAAGTTTAATACATGAAATACCATGTTTCAAAGAGGAAAGTGGGAGCAAAAATGTCATCGATATTATTCTTGACTTTCTTTGTAAAGTACATACTTTAAATACTGGCGTAGTATTAAGAGTTCCACAATCGTTATAGGGATTCAAATCTCTCAAAATTTTGATTTTGTGAGGGATTTCATATGAGCATAATATTTCAGAAATATGAGACTCATATGATAAAAGGTTATGTACTTAAATCAATATCATTAATGTTGCAAGTGGTTGTTAGCAGATATTGATTGTTTATTTAGAATAGTGATTCTGAATAGATACATGTATATTCTTAAATAGTTTAAGAATGTAATACTTGTATGTATAAAGAAATTTATAATGGGATGCTATTTACAAATTGCCTAAAAGGATGTCTAGAGTATAGCATTTTCTTCCGAGAACATAGGTCAGGACATCAGAGTTGGCAGTGGATATTAGTTTAATTACTATTATCGAAAATAATAAAGTTGCAAAGTTTGTTTGCATAGAGCCTCCATTGCCATAACACCTTAGATGTGTGTTAGAAGCCTTGTCTTACGAAGACTAATATAAGATACTGTGCTTATTGGCTTTAATGCAAGTGGGAGATTGTTAGAGTTATGCCCTAAAACCAATCCTAAAAGGCATATCAATTTCATATTATATTAATTAGAAGGTATAACTTATCGTGTATATTTAAATATATATGATAAGGTCCTTGAATAAATGATAAGAGAAATATATATCTCAACTTTTTTAAGATATGGAGACTTATATTTCTCATACACATTTATTGTAAAGAAGTTCCTACTCATAGGTTTAATAAAGTGGACATTTAATAAACCATTAAGAGTAGCACAGATTTAAACTAGCTCCAATGGGAGGATAGGTAGTCTTTCCTATCGGTGTAGTGACACTATAGTTGATCTATGGGTGCATGTTAGAGAACATGTACACTGAACATGATCTGCAAGAATA
>JAESVK010050668.1:0-10419 GCA_017140935.1 Hamamelis virginiana | reverse complement strand
AGGAATAAACCCATAGGACCCATCTTCTTTATTTAACAAGTTTTCATCTCAACTTGCCATTAATTTGGCACAAATCTTTCAAAACAAACAAACTCCCATATTTTATACTTTTCTTTGCATTCATTGGGTAGCATGACCTAAGAATCGAGTAGAACCTATTCCATTCCCTGTGGATATGACCTAGGGACTCCTAGAACTTATTGCTTGACGACCGGTGGATTCCTACGCTTGGGATTTTATTGCGCACCTCATTTTTAGTTCAAGCAATTGGCGCCGTTGCCGGGGAGTGGCGAGAGTTCTAAGTGATCCAAGAAGAGCTAGTGGTAATAAGTTCGGTAAGTTCTTCTCATTCTTTGTGTAAATTCAAAAAAAAAAAGAAAAAAGAAGGAAGTTTATCCAAGACCCAACCTCAATGCAAGGAGGTTATGACCAATACCCTTATTCAGTAAAGAGGTTGTTTTCCAAAGTTGAGGAAGCATGTGCCATTTGCGAGACATATGGGCATTCCACTAATGTTTGTCCTAATCTCCCCATGTATAGGAAAGTCTTCTGTGAGCAATATCATGCTCTTAATGAACATAGTAACTCTTTTAATTCTCCATATTCCAATACATATAATCGTGGGTGGCAAGATCACCCTACTTTTGATTGGAGCAATGGTTATGAGGTTAATCATCAAGAGCCACAGGGTTACTATTCCTCTCTTGACCAACCAAATTATGATTATAATGGTCAATCCACCTATTTTGATGGTCAAGGATACCAAGTGTTTGACTTAAACCCAAACAATGGTTCTGCCCTACCACCATATCCAATGGGTCAATCATTTTGCCAACCACCTCAAGTGAGCTTGGATGACGTTTTGGAACAATTCTTAGAAAACGAAAAGGCTAATGCCCAAGCTATTAATGATATTAGAAATGAACTTAATGAGTTGACTGATTTATTGGTTGTGCTTCAACAAGAGGATAACTTTCCTTCACAACCCGAAATAATTTTTCAAGGTCAACAAAGTGAGGAAGTTTTTAATGACATTAATGATCATCAAGAGCAAGTTAAGACAATCCCCACACTAAGGAGTGAAAATTTTGAAAATTTTTCTTTGAAAGACTCTCATAATGAGTCAAATGTGAATCTTAGTGATGGTGATGTGCCTCAATGCTCAAAGATTAATTCTGCCATTTTATAGGTGAGTGTTGTGTTGGAAGAACAAGAGTGGGTGCCGCCTAGGTTCGAGTAGTTAACCTCTCCCTCTTTTCAAGAAGAACTTTTGCCCCTAACATCCAAACCACCTGAACTTGAAGAGATCCAAATGCCCTACATTTTAAAATTTGCCACTTCAGGCAAAAATGAAAATTTCCAAAGGATTACAAAGGGTATACATAAGGTTGAGGTGGAGGAAGTTGCTCCCAACTTCTTGACTGAGTTCTCTACACTTGGGAACTCAATTGAGGAGTGGTTGGAGAAGAGGGAGCATATCCGAACAGTTTTTGATCATGGTGGATAGCTTTTTTTCCTAGTAGGTTGTATATAGTGGATGTTTTTTGTGCTTGTTTTCATTATTGTCATTTACTTTTCAGTATTTTCATTTTCCATGTTATCTTGTGGATAGACTAACCCCTTTTGCTGGATAGTGCTATGATTTCGAGTCCACACAAGTACTTTTGGAGCCCTTTCTCAGTTCATCTTGTCCTTTTTGTTATCTCCTTTAATGCATTGAGGACAATGCACAATTTAAAGTTGGGGGAGAGGCATACACTCTGTGTAAAATGTTCAAACAGTTGCAAAAGGGAGTAGTTTTTAACTTTTTGAGCTGTTTTTAACTTTTTTTTTTGGCATATTGTTGAATTACTAAGTGAGCCTTCACACATAGTTGTGGTCATTCAGTATTTCTATGCTCCTTTAGATTGAGAAATTCATAGTTATGCACTGCATTGAGTGATAATTTGTGCTATTGATTTGCTTTTGTTTTGTTCAAGCTACTGCAGAGGTTCAATCCCTGTTCACCATGTTAATGAAGTTAATACCTTTTAGTGAACTTGTTAATTAGATGCACATGTGTAGCTTCAAATGTCAGCTTCATGTAAACCCCATTGTTCATGTATTGTCTATGCATTTTCCCATGTTTTCCATGGTGTTTCTCCTGTGATTTGTGGTTATTTTTGCTTTTCTGCTCATTTTGCCTCAGTAATGCATTTCATAAGCATTTGAAATTCATTTGCTCAATTTAGAACACTTTGCACATGCTTGAATATGATTTAAGGTCCTCTTTGATGTTTTGAGCCTAATTTTTCTAAATCTTGGTTACCTTTTGCTCCCCCCTTTGAGCTTTGTTTCCATTTATTATTGGTAAAGCCTAGGAAGCTTGAAGAGTATGTGTTTAATTTGTTTTTGAAGAATCTATATGTGTTTCAATGTCTGGGGATTTGTTTGTGTAGTGGAAATGTTGGAAAATGGGCTGTTGGTAGCTATTTTTGTGTTGTGCTGAGAGATTAAAAGGCTTGAAGTTGAATCAAGCATCATTTTGCAGGCTTGGTAGGTGGTTGGGTTGTATTTGTGCTTGGTTGAAGAAGTTGGGTAGTTGGGGGTGTTGATTCTTGAAGAAAGAAAATGAAGCTGGGAACTTGTGCTTTCTATTACCGGTAATGAGAAATTTTATTTCTGGTAGTAGAAATTTTGGTTAAAATAAAGCATGAGGCAGTGAGCTCATGAACCGGTAGTAAATCCACTACCGGTAGTAAAGAACTTCGTGATTTTTTTTGAATTTGGAGCAGTTGCCCATGTACTTAAGTGAACCCTGTTCACCCCTCTTTTATATGCAATACCTGGTTCTCTCTCATCTTCTAAGTAACACTCGAAGAGCCCTAGCACCAACTTCTCGATCACTCTCCCTTTTCATGCTCGTGCCTTATCCTATCATTCCGCCATCATCCATCACTGCTGGTGCTGCTCATCTCGCCGCCGATCATTCTCTCCGTCAAGCATCATCCTGCCGGCGAGCTTCTTTCTTTTCCGGTGAGTTCTATCCCCATTTCCTTTTTTATTTTCATTTCTCCGCTGCACATCCCGATCTCCAACTTCATCACTCTGCTGCTGCAACCACCACAACACCCAACCCTGAAAATCACCATTAAACTACTCCCTTCACTCCTCATTGTTCCATTGTCACATTTCTTTACATGCTAGAGCCCCAAATTTCTGTGTTTACTCTGGGACTTGCTTGTTAAAATTTTTTTTGAAGCTCTTTGGGATCTTATTAGATATTTAATTCTTTCGAAGAGTGAGCTTTATGCTTCTGGGTTGAGATTGTATCATCTGCTGTGTTCGGTTGTTTGACTGTTGTTGAGTATGTGTTAAAGTCTGGATGTTAGGCTCTGTGGTTGGTTGGTATATTTTGGAGAGTTTAGGGTTTGAAGATGCTCTTTGCGGTGTTGTGTGATTGTTGGGCTTGAGGCTGTTTGGTTTGCAGAGTTGGGAGTTGAGTTTCTTTTGATTTTGGGATTGATTTCATTGTATTTTTGGTTGCTCAAGTTGTTATGACGCGTACGAAAAATGGTTAAGAAGAGGAAGGAAGCTCCTAGCCCCCCTAAGGCAGTTCAAAAATTAAAAGGGGGCACTTCACAGCCTATCAAAGGGAAGAACCTAGCGAGCCCTTCAAAAAAGACCACTACCAAAGGCAAAGCAAAATAGAAAGAAGTATAGCCCATTGAGCCACCAGTTGAGGATGAAGACAGGTCCTACATTGGGCCCACAAAAAAGGTGAAGCTCACCTGGGAGGAATCAATTGGTAGAAGATGGAGGCACTGTTTGAGGTATCAGTGGTGGGGAAGTAGTGAATGGTGGTCGATGAATGAAATTGTTTTGTTTTGGGAGTTGTAAAATATATATATATATATAGTTAATTGGTGACTTATTTTGGTTTACTTAGGTCCAATTCTAGTTTATTTTTGTTGTGATGATCTCTAAGGGTAGAGTAGGGTTTTTGTGGTTGTGGTGGTTCATTTTGGGTAGAAAACCTTAACTTCACTGAAAACCACCACATTTTTGTCCCAATCTCTTGTAACCCAGTTACATTACAACCATATTAAAGACCTTTTTGATTTAAACTGTGTTTGTGTTCAAGACTGAGCATTTGGTATTATTGTGCATCTGTTAATGTGTTTTTGTGATTTCTCCTTTCACCATTTAAGTTATTTGAACTTGAATGCTTTCTTATGTAGGATATTTGTAAAATATCTATTTTTATGCTTGTTCTTAGTTCCATTCTTTCTATTCTGTGCTTGTATCTTTGTGCTCTTATGACAGGTTACATTCTTGGTAATGATTGCATTAATGATTGGTGATTATTTTTGTCTGCACATGAGCTTATTTTGAGTAAATTTGTTCAAAGGTTTGCATTACTTAGGAATAATCAATCTTGGAAGCATATTATGTTTGAATGACCATAGCTTGTGTCAGGAAGGTTTTTCTAGTCTCTGATATATCTTTTTGCTAGGGACTAACAAAATTCAAGTTTGGGGGTGTGATTGGCATCATAAATCACATTTTTAGCACTGCTTTTGATCCCATTTTGTCGCATATTCTAATTCAAATATTATAATTTTGATGCATTTAACTTAAAGTCTCATTTTTAATGTTTTATAGGTTTTTATTGACAAAGAACGGTTCGAATGCATTCTTTTGGGTGATTCTTTCATGTTGTAAAGTGTTGGAGTACGCTTGGTTTGAGTTTGATGAAGTTTGGAAGCAAACCAAAGCTTTTTGGCAAAAGTTGTTCCCTACTACTGGTAGTAGGCTTACTACCGGTAATAGGATTTTTTCAGGAAATTTTGGCATGAAGGCAGTGAGCTCATGAACCGGTAGTAGGCGTACTACCAGTAGTAGAGGACCCGCGCAACATACTTTTATTTTATACTTTTCTGTGACTTTTTCAATGGCAAACTTGTAATTTCTTGAAAGCAAAAGTTGTCCTAAAGCAAGGGAAGGGTGATTTTTACTGACTAGCCGTGAAGGAGGGGGACAAGCTTGTCTTCTACGTTTTTCTCCCTTAGTTTTCTTCTCTTAGGTATTTCTCCATAGAATTTCTTAGGGTTTCAAGTTTTTTCATAGATTTCTCTCTAGATTAGCTAATATTTAGTTTAATCAAAGTAGTTAGTGTTAGATTTAGTTGGTTCTTACTTTCTTTCACTTGTAATCAATAGTTTAAGTAGTGTCATCTTACTTTTGACTTGAAGACTTTGTATTTTCAACTCTTTGGTAATATATAAGCATTTATTTCAGACTTTATGCATTTATTGTTCTTCTTTGTGCATTTACCTCTATTTATGGCTAGCTAAACACCCCAAGGTGGGTTCTATGGTGGATTTCCTCTCCAAGCCCTAGGTAAATGATGCTTTGTCATCTCAAAAGCTTTCAATATCAATGGAATGAAGTTTAAATACTCTCTCATCTTTTGAATCCTTGTAATTTCATATTCATGACCATTTTATGACTAGTTAAGCTTGTTGTGTTTGGTTAATGAGCACATAAGCACATTACATGTTTGTGAAAATGCCCAAGAGAGTATTGAACTTCATTCTATCATTTATTTTACCTTATTTGAGCATCTATTGTTAAATCCTCCAATCAAGACCATAGAGTAAATGAAATCTTGATTGAGTTTTGTTTGAGAGCTCATTTATCAAAGGTTTGGAAGGAATAAACCCATAGGACCCATCTTCTTTATTTAACAAGTTTTCATTCTCAACTTGCCATTAATTTGGCACAAATCTTTCAAAACAAACAAACTCCCATATTTTATACTTTTCTTTGCATTCATTGGGTAGCATGACCTAAGAATCGAGTATAACCTATTCCACTCCCTGTGAATATGACCTAGGGACTCCTAGAAATTATTGCTTGACGACCGGTGGATTCCTACGCTTGGGATTCTATTGCGCACCTCATTTTTAGTTCAAGCAACCCAACCCGACCCGAATTTTTGGCCCGTTGGTTCGACCCATGATTCGACCTGTAGACCCGACCCAAGATTTGACCTTTTGACCATACCCATTGACCCGACCTGGTCAACCTTTCATCGTGACTTTCACGTCAGCGCTCCGTCAGCTCCATATCGCTGCCACGTTAGCGCCACTCTGCCACGTCAGCGTGCCATGTGCCCTACCTAGGTCCTGACACGTGTCAGCCCATCAATCTGCCACGTGTCAGCACCCCCCATTGTGCCACGTGTCAGCCCTAAAGGTTTTTTCCCCACTAATTTTGACGTCCTGAATCCGTTTTTGGGCTTTGTTTTACGAGATTCTGCTTCTACACTGCACTTTTCAGCCCGTTCAGCATCTTTTAGGATCGGATCAACCATTTTTCAGAAACAGTACTCCCTATAGTTTTTCGGCCTCCTGATTCCATTTTTGGTCTCTATTTTTCAAGATATTGCTTCTATAGTTGAGTTTTGAACATCATGGCCACCTCCCGGTATCATAGTTTTTCTTCCACTGCCTCTGCCTCGGAGAATTTATTTGTTCGAGATCCTCATTCACCTATTACTATTGCTGATCTTGAATCTTTTCTCAAGAAGGTTGTCTCATATTCTGGTACTACTTTCTCTCCCGCTCTCTTTGCTACTACGACAGGTAACTCCTCTTGGTTCTTTGATTCTGCATGTAGCAATCATATGACATCTGATCCTACTATTTTCTCTACCAAAAATTCTACTTCTCATATTCCACCCATTCATACTGCCGATGGTTCCCACATGCAAGTAAGCCATACATGACAAGTTTCTCACTCTCATATATCTCTTTCTGATATATATCTCATACCCAAACTCACTCTTAATCTTATTTCTGTGGGTCAACTTTGTGACATGGGTCTTACTGTTACTTTCTTTCGTTCTAGTTGTATTGTGCAGGTTCCTCAAACCGAACAGACTCTTGGGACTGGTCGTAAAGTTGGTCGCCTATTTGAGCTCATTAGTCTTCACATCTCTTCTCCATCTCCCTCCAATCATCAGATTGCTGCTCCAGCTCTTTCCACTTTCTCACTCCATTTATGGCACTCTCGTCTTGGGCATATATTGGTTGGTCGTTTACGGTCTTTAATTTCTAGGGGGTCTTTAGGTTCTGTTAGTCATGACCATTTAGACTGTTTATCTTGTCAACTTGAAAAACAACCTGCTTACCATTTCCTCATAGTACTTCTATTTCTTCCGCACCTTTTGATTTAGTTCACTCTGATATCTGGGTCCTTCTCCTGTTCCGACCATGGGGGGATCAAAATACTTTGTGATCTTTATCGATGATTATTCTCATTACACTTGGCTATATTTCATGCATAATCGCTTTGAACTTAAACAGATTTATTATGATTTTGCACAATTGATCAAAACTCAATTTTCTCGTCCTATCAAAGTCTTTCGTGCAGATAATGCCATGGAGTATCGAGACTCAGATTTTCTCACTTTCCTTCGCACTAATGGTACTATTCCTCACGCTCTTGCCCTGATACCTCTCAACAAAATGGGCGTGTTGAACGTAAACATCGACATCTTTTGGATACAGTTCGAGCACTTCTCATTTCTTCATATTGTCCTGAGAATTTCTGGGGGAAAGCTGTTATCGCTGCTGCATATACAATCAATCGTGTTCCTTCTTTTGTCATGGGTAATATTTCTCCTTATGAGCGCCTATATGGCCATCCTCCTTCTTATCATCATTTCAGAGTTTTTGGGTGTGCTTGTTTTGTTCTCCTACAACCTTATGAGCGTACTAAGTTGGAACCTCGCTCTCATCTCTGTTGCTTCCTGGGCTATGGTATAGAACATAAATGTTATAGGTATTGGGATTCCATCTCCAAACGTCTCCGTGTCTCCCGTCATGTTGTCTTCTGGGAGCACAAAATGTTTTCATCACTCTCCAAATTTCACTTATCTGTTCCTCACACACGTATTTCTTTACTAATTCCTCAATTCCATTATTTCCCGATGATGCTGATACAGGTTTCAAACTTTCTATGGCTGATCCTGAGATGCCTATTTTGTCTACGAATCCCACCACAGTACCAGTTTCTGCCACTGCTGATGTCATTTTGTCTGATCCCGCTCCTGATACTGCTCCTGTATCAGACTCCACCATTGACCATGCCTCCACTTCTAACCTTGTTACTGATCCAACCATTCGTCGGTCTACTCGGGTAAAGGAACCATCTGTCATTTTTTGTGATTTTCATTGTTTTTCCACTATTCTCTCTCATCATGAACCGCAGACCTATCATGAGGCTCGTTCTAATCCTCTGTGGCAACAAGCAATGACTGAAGAATTACAGGTTTTTCATACCACTCATACTTGGGATTTGGTTGACCTTTATCTTGGAAAATTAATTGTGGGTTGTAAATGAGTTTACAAAATCAAGACTCGATATGATGGTTCAATCGAGCGTTACAAAACTCGTCTGGTAGCCATGGGCTTTACTCAGGAACAAGGCATTGATTATGAAGAGAATTTTGCCCCCGTTGCTCGTATTACTTCTGTCCACAGTTTACTTGCTATTGCTGCTGTTCAAAAATAGAAATTATACCAAATGGATGTCAAAAATGCCTTTCTCAATTGTGATATTTCTGAAGAAGTTTACATGCAACCTCCACCTGGGTATGATCATCCTCCAAATAAGGTTTTTAGACTTTGTCGAGCTTTATATGGACTGAAACAGGCTCCTCGGGCATGGTTTGCCAAGTTCAGTTATGTTATTAGGGATTTTGGCTTTATCTTTTGTCCGTATGATTCTGCTCTCTTCATTCGCAAGACAGCCAAATGCACTACTCTTCTTCTGCTCTATGTTGATGACATGATTATTACTGGCGATGACCTTAGTGGCATTTCTGCACTCAAATCCTTTCTTCATCAGCATTTCGACATGAAAGATCTTGGTTCTCGCAGTTATTTTCTTGGTCTTGAGATATTATCTGACTCTCATGGCTACTATCTATGACAAAAGAAGTATGCTTTAGATCTTTTTACTTGTGCTGGACTCACAGATGCTAAGACAGTCTCTACTCCTCTTAAGACAAATGCCCGACTTACTCCTCTTGATGGTACCTTACTGACTGATGCCACCCTCTATCGTCAGTTGGTTGGCAGTGTTATCTATCTCACAGTCACTCGCCTAGATCTTGCCTATGTTGTTCACATTGTCAGCTAGTTTATGTCAGCTCCTCGCTCCACACACTTTGCAGCTGGTCTTCGTATTCTTCGTTATATAAAGGGCACTCTATTTCACGGTCTTCACTTTTTTGCCACTTCTTCTCTAGAGTTGTGAGCTTACTCAGATGTTGACTGGGCTGGTGACCCTACTGATCGTTGATATACTACTGGCTTTTGCTTCTTTCTTGGTGACTCTCTTATCTCATGGCGTAGTAAGAAGCAAATCGTCGTTGCTAGGTCCAGTACCGAAGCCGAATATCTTGCTCTTGCTGATACTATCCAAGAACTTCTCTGGCTTCGCTGGCTACTCGAAGCTATGGGTGTCCCTCATTTTTCTGCCACTCCTATTTATTGTGACAATCGAAGTGCCATTGAAGTTGCCCTCGATGATGTATTCCATGATTGCATCAAGCATATTGAGATTGATTGCCACTTTGTTCGTCATCATATTGGCCAAGGAACTGTGCGCCTTCTTTCTGTCTCATCTATTGAGCAAACTGCTGATCTCTTCACCAAGGCTCATCCTCTCGGTCGCTTTACATATTTAGTTTCCAAACTCAAGTTGGTTTCTCTTCAACCACCTTGAGTTTGAGGGGGGATGTTAATGTATATATACTGTATATACCTTATAGTTGACTATATACCGTATAGTATAGTTATTATCTGTTACCTATATAAGGCTCACTACTCCATTGTACATTTTAAAATATTCAATACATTATTTTACATTTCTCTCATCCAACAATATATAAGCTCAAAAACAAAAGTATGACTAGATGGATCATATCAAAAATGATCTTGAATGAACCTCTAATTGATCAAGTTCGAGTTGCTTGATTGTTTAGAGTATTAGCTCATAAGTGTATGAGTGTCCTCCTCTCAATATATACCTTAATGAATTCAAAAATAACATTAATCTCTTTATTTATTTATCTTGTGAATGATCCCAAATGAGCCTCTATCTTGTTAAGCCAATTTTAAACCAAACTCGAGTAGTTTGGTTCGCCTCTTGTTAAGCCTTGACATGGGAGGATCGACGCGTGGAAATATCGGTATAAAATATAGTGAAGGATATTGATAAATAAATTATCACATCTTTTTAAATTATTTAATTTAAAATCATTGATCTGCAATTAAACTTGCACCAACTCATTCATATATACCATACGTGATAAACAAAATAATTAAGCAATTAATTAAGGTATCTCAATAAGTTCTTAATCAA
>JAESVK010050666.1:0-16333 GCA_017140935.1 Hamamelis virginiana | reverse complement strand
TTTTTGTATGCCAAACAGAATCAACCTCAAAAGAATATGTTCTTGAATATGGAACGGACAATCTAGAAATGATGAAAATTTAAAACCTCCCTCAAATGTAATTAGCAGAGATTTATAGTCATCTCATGACAAATTATATTTAAGGGACCTAGACTGTGATCCATACCCATGAGATTAGCAGAGATCTATAGTTACCAAGAAAGAACAAGTCGCCGATTGAGACGATTTCTCTATGGATGGCAGAGAGTTCTTAGTATGATTCAGTTGCAGAGCTAACCTTCATTGAGCTTTTGCTCAAGAAGATTAAGGAATCGACGGGAAGTTGCAAGTGACTGGATCAATTTCAGCTTCCCTTCCGATTCTCTTCTTTGGTCTCTTTATAAAAATCCTCTCTTCAGCAATAATTTGTGGGTAGAAAAAGAGAGAGACCTAGATCCACTTATCACGGAGGGTGTCGGCTTGCCGACACTCTTAGGAATTATTGTGTGTGAATGATCTCATGGTGCAACCGGGTATTTTGCATCCTAATCGTTCAAATAGAAGATTAATAGCAGTAATGATAACAGGTGGAATGATGATGATGATCATTAATATCTGATGTTCTCAAGGAGATGAGGAAAGCAAAGATTGGATCAACGAACACTGTATAAAAGAGGAACTCTTAGTACAACTCATTTAGCCATGATATATGACAGAAGAGAGTGAGCATTCAATAGAGTTTCTCATGAAGGCTGTTATAGGGAAGCTTGTAGGCTGCTTGTAGGTGGCTTTGTAAATGAACATGAAGAAAAGTGATATTGTTTCTACTATCACAAGTGACAGTGGAGACAGAAGTCATCACAATTCTTAGATATGTGATGAGAAGAAATTATGCTTCTGAGAAACATGATCAAAGAAAGCTGAGCTTTTGATGTGTCCGAGAATAAAACAAATAGGATTAAGCCAAAACATTTAATGAAAGCTCTATATAATGAAAGAAAATGATCATGAATCAAGACATGATGCTGCATTTTGAAAAAAAATAGAGAATCAAAAGATGAGATTGAGATTTGAGTGAGTAGAATGAAGGAAGAAGCTCAAATTTATAAAAAAAAATCACGTGTGTGGACAAAAAGTCAAACTGATTTGAAATTTTTCGAAATACGAAATCTGACAAAGCTGTTGAAAAATGTCTGTGCGTTTGAAAAAATTGGATTTTTCTTTTGAAAAAGTCTGAATTTTCTAAAAAGATGTGATTTCGTTTGAAAAAAGAAAAGAACCAGAATTCACGCTGAAAAAGATGTGATTTTGTTTGAAAAAAAAACCAGAATTCACGCTGAAAAAGTCGGCTGGTAAAGTAGTGATTGCTGGATTCTAACCATTTCATAAATCTCAGATGAATTCAAGATTTTCAATTATTCAAAAAAAATTTCAACTTTCTAAATTGTGATTTCATCTTTTCCGAGCTTGTTCAATGGCTTCCCAATGTTCTCACAACATTCCTGACTTGAATGAACTAAATGTGGTTTATACTCGTCCTATCATTGTTCCTCGAGATAACAGATTTTCCCAAAGGTCTGATGCAGATGCTGTGAACGAGTCCATGACCCTTTGTATAAGGGCTACCCATTCAGTGGCCAATATGGCCCAGTGCATGCGAGCTAGAATGACTGATGTTGAGCGATTAACTCTTCAAGTTCAAGTTCTACAACAGTTAATTGCTGGAATGAAGAAGAAGAATAGGATCTTGAAGAAGGAGAATACAGATTTAAAATTTCTAGCGGATTCATATGCCAAGGAGTTAGATCCAAGGCTTAAGAAGCTAGAACAATATAATAACCAGATTCAAGAAACTCAAGAGAAGCTTTTGGTTGAAGTCCAAAAGATTTCTGAAGCTGCTCTTTCTTCTCGAGATCGCCCCTCAAAAAGTGTATAAAAAAATTTATTTATGAGAAATGCAATATTTTATTTTTAGATATAAAATACAAATATATATATATACACACACACACACACATATAAATTGAGACATGCTCCCCCTCAACAAATGCATACATAAAGTGTAGTAGGAAGATCATGTAATGTCAAAAGGTCTACACATACCAAGATCACGTCGAATAGTGCAAAAACGATCCTCATTGAGAGGTTTCGTTAAGATGTCTGCCAATTGATGGTCTGTGCCTACAAATTCAAGTTCAACATCTCCTCTTTGCACATGGTCTCTTATGAAATGGTGCCTAATTTCAACGTGTTTTGTGCGTGAGTGCAAACATGGATTTTTAGAAATATTGATAGCACTAGTGTTGTCACATCTAATGGGGATGTGATCAAGTGTGACCTTAAAGTCCTCAAGTTGTTGTTTCATATACAAGATTTGAGCACAACAACTTCCTGCTGCAATATATTCAGCCTCGGTTGTGGAAAGAGATACTGAAGTTTGTTTCTTGCTAAACCAAGAGACAAGAGCGTGGCCAAGAAAATGACAAGTGCCACTAGTACTTTTCCTATCGGTTTTACAACCGGCAAAATCAGCATCTGAATAACTTACAATAACAAAAGGAACATGCTTAGGGTAAAATAATCCTAAATCACATGTACCAATCAAATATTTGAAAATACGCTTAACAGCAAGCAAGTGAGATTCCATAGGATTAGCTTGAAAGCGAGCACACAAGCATACACTAAACATGATATCTGGTCTACTAGCGGTTAAGTAAAGTAAACTACCAATCATACCTCGATAGAGCTTTTGGTCTACTTTCTTACCATGTTCATCACCATCAAGCTTTGTTGAAGTACTCATAGGAGTGGGGCTTGGCTTAGCGTTTTCCATACCAAATTTCTTCAACATGTCCTTTACATATTTGGCTTGATTGATGAAGATGCCATTTTGTGTTTGCTTGATTTGAAGTCCAAGGAAGAAAGTCAATTCTCCCATCATGCTCATCTCAAATTCATCTTGCATACATGTAGCAAACTCATTGCATAAAGCATCATTAGTAGCTCCGAATATAATGTCATCAACGTATATTTGTACTATAAGCATATCACTATTTGTAATCTTAATGAAAAGGGTAGTGTCAATTTTACCTCTAATGAAACCATTATTAAGCAAAAATCCACTTAACCTTTCATACCATGCTCTTGGTGCTTGCTTGAGTCCATAAAGAGCTTTTGAAAGTTTATAAACATGATTGTGCAAATTGTGATTTTCAAAACCGGGAGGTTGTTCAACATATACTTCCTCCATAATATAACCATTTAAAAATGCACTTTTCACATCCATTTGATAAAGTTTGAAATCTTTATGGCAAGCAAATGCAAGTAGCATGCGGATGGCTTCTAATCTAGCAACCGGTGCATATGTTTCATCATAATCAATGCCTTCTTGTTGGTTATAGCCTTGGGCAACAAGTCTTGCTTTATTTCTGACTACATTACCATTCTCATCCTTTTTATTTCGAAAAACCCATTTAGTACCAATGGTGGAATGGTTATGTGGTCTAGGAACAAGTTCCCAAACTTTGTTTCTTTCAAATTGATTAAGCTCTTCTTGCATAGCTATAATCCAACTTTCATCGTTTTCAGCCTCATTAAAGTTTTTAGGCTCAATTTGAGAAACAAATGCAATATGATTGCAACCATCTCTAAGATTAGAACGAGTACTCACCTTGCGTGAAGGATCACCAATTATTTGATCAATTGGATGATTCCTCACAAATTTCCAAGCTTTTGGCAACTCTTGAACTTCATTTGAAGGTTCCATCTTTTCATTTGAAGAGCTCTCCTTAGGTTGCTCTTGGGGTGCATCATTTGGTGTAGAATCACCAATGTTGAGCTTGCCAAGCTCTTCATTTGTATTTGATAGCATTTTACTGTTTTCATCCTCATCAACAACAATCTTAGAAGAAAATGGATTAGATTCATCAAATACAACATGCATAGATTCTTGCACAGTTAGAGTACGTCTATTATAAACACGATATGCTTTACTATTAGTTGAATAACCAATAAAGATGCCCACATCGGATTTAGATTCAAATTTTGCAAGATAATCTTTATCATTCAAAATAAAACACTTAGATCCAAAAACTTTGAAATAACCAATGTTTGGTTTTCGACCTTTCCATAGCTCATAAGGAGTTTTGGCTAGAATAGGTCTAATAACCACTCTATTTCCCACATAGCAAGCGGTGCTAACCGCTTCCGCCCAAAAGGTTCTAGGAATTTTATGTTCATTAAGCATGGTTCTACCCATCTCTTGTAATGAACGATTCTTCCTTTCAACCACTCCATTTTGTTGTGGAGTTCTGGGAGCTGAAAAATTATGTGAGTATCCTTGTTCATCACAAAAATTTTCGATGTCTTGGTTTTTAAACTCTCTACCTCTATCACTTCTCACACTAATGATGGAGTGGCCTTGTTCTTTTTCAATTCTTTTGCATAATTTAATAAATTCGCCACTAGCATCACTCTTGTGAGCAAGGAATAAAACCCATGTATATCTTGAATAGTCATCAACTAAAACAAAGGCATAGAGTTTACCACCAAGACTTTCTACATCATTTGGTCCAAACAAATCGAGATGTAACAATTCCAAAGGCCTAGATGTAGATATATGCACTTTGGGTTTAAAACTAACTTTGATTTGTTTTCCAAATTGGCATGCATCACAAACTTTATCTTTTGAAAAATTTGATTTGGGCAAGCCTAAAACAAGTTCATTTCTAGAAAGCTTTTGGATTAAATCCATATTAGCATGCCCAAGTCTTCTATGCCATAGCCAATTTGTTTCTTGTAGAGCCGAAAAACATGTTACATCTTGAGATGCTAAATCTTCAAAACTTGTGATGTAAACATTTCCAAAACGATTTGCAACAAGGATATTGTTTTTGTTTTTATCCAGAACATTACAAGAATTTGAAGTAAAATTCACATAATAACCATTATCACATAATTGACTAATGCTAAGCAAGTTATGTTTTAAATCACTAACAAGCAATACATTATCAATTGTAATAGAGCCATTACCAATCTTGCCTTTACCAATAATTTTACCTTTGCTATCATCACCAAAGGTTACATAGCCACCATCCTTGTGAGTGAGGGAGATGAATTTCGCTTTATCTCCGGTCATATGCCTTGAACATCCACTATCCAAATACCATTGATCCTTTTTATGAATGGATTTCAAACACACCTACAATGACAATGCAATAAAACTATTGGTACCCAAAACTTTTGGGTCCTATAATGTTAGGATTCTCAATCTTTTAAGTTCATCAAAAGTAATAGTCTTTGGCTCATATGATTTCTTGGAAAAGGGTTCCTTTCTAATCCAAGCTACATTTTTGCCAAGTCCTCTTCTACCTCTAAAAGGACACTTGAATGTGACATGACCTTTTCTCTCACAATGATTGCAAATAATATTAGCATTTTGTTTTGAGTTATGAGAGTGAGAATGAGGTTTTGATTTTGGTTGATTGGTGTCTCCTTTCATTGAGGCTTTCACAAAGAAGTCTAGATAAAGTGAAGACTTTTTAGTATTGGATTTTGATACATATCCCAATCCTTCTTTGTTTAGCCCAACTTTTTGAGCTCCTAACAACCTTTCAAAATTTTCTTTTCCACTTGTAAAACTGAAAACAGTTTTGTTCAAATCTTCAACTTTGGATTTTAAACATTTATTTTCTTTTTCTAAAGCAGAAAAATCAATTGAAGATATTGAAGTGGAAGGTATGTTTCTTAATGACTCATTCTCCTTCTTAAGTCTCTCAATTTCCAAACTTAAAACAGAATTTTCATTGACTAAAATTGTTTTCTCATTTGTGAGAGTTGAGAGGTTTTTATTCAAAAATTTAAGTTCCTTTGTTAACAAACAATTTTTATTATGTAATAGTCTGCTTAATTCTTGAAATTCTTCTAAAGATAAATCACATTCATCATTATCACTATAATAAGAAATAGATGTTACCTCATTTTCATCGTCTTTTGCTACGAGGCAATGCTCCTCAATGTTGGCATATAGACAAAAGTTTGCAATCTCTTCTTGGATATCTTCTTCATCACTTTTTGTATCTTCAAGAAGATCATCCCAAGTTGATGTAGTAGCTGCCATGGCTTTGCTTTTACCTCTTTGATCAAAGGTTCTCCTTCCATCATTTCTAAAGGTGTTGGAGTTGTTGTTGGTCTTACTTGGACAGTGGGCAATTGTATGACCTAACTTTTTGCAATTGAAGCATCTTCCATCATTGTTGCTAGTATGTCTCCCATGGTTTTGTCTGGATTGATTTTTGTTCCTCCTTAGAAAGGTTTGGAATTTCCTTGTCATAAGAGACATGACTTCTTCATCTTCTTTGGTGAAGTCATTATATTCATTTTCTTCAAGAGTTGAAGATTGAAGAGCTAGCGTTCTTTTCACTTGATCATTTATCTTCTCATTTTGGATGGCCTCTAATTCCTTCTTCATTGCTGTTTCATGAGTAATGAGAGAACCTAAAAGCTCATCAATGTCCATCTCTTCAATGTCTTTTCCTTCTGAAATGGCGAGGACCTTTGGACTCCATGAGGTTGGTAGAGAATTGAGTAACTTTGAAATAATGTCGTCATTAGGATAAACTTTTCCTAAAGCCTTCAATTCATTCAAAAGATTAGTAAAACGAGTAAACATATCACGAACTTTTTCACCTTCGTTCATTTTAAATAACTCAAAATCTTGCTTAAGCATTAGAGCTTTGGAGCGTTTAACTTGCTTAGTACCTTCGTAGGTGACCTCGAGCTTTCTCCAAATTTCTTGTGCAGTAGCACAAGCTGAAACTCTATTGTATTCACTTGCATTTAGAGCACAATACAAGACAGTTTTAGCCTTTGAATTAATTTGAAGAATTCTCATGTCCTGGTCGGTCCATTCATCCATAGTTTTGGGAATTTCTTTCCCATTTTCATCTATTTTGAAAACTTTTTGATTTCCTTGAATAATAACTTTCCAAATTCTTAGTTCATAGGATTCAATCCAATTTTGCATTCTATTTTTCCAAAAACCATAATTTTCACCATCAAAGAGTGGAGGTCGGTCGGGGTTTGTTCCCATTTGGTTTGCCATTGATCTTTAGCTCAACAAACAATATAATGAGCACTTGCTCTGATACCAATTGTTGGCCCAAAATATACTCTAGAGGGGGGGTGAATAGAGTATTGGCAATTTAAAAACTAATTTAAATATGGGATAGAGTGTTTTTGAAAACTCAAACTTTTAATAACTAGAATGCAAGATTAAATCTCAACTCAGCAAAATATAAAGCAAGTAAATAAATTTAAATGCAAGAGATAGAGTTAGAGAAATTCAAACACAAGGATTTTAACGTGGTTCGGTCTCCGCCTACGTCCACGCCTCAAGATCTCCGTCTCAAGGATTAATCCACTATCAATCTCACTTCCGGTGGAGATTCAAACCTTTACACAGCCTTCTTTCACAGTGGAAGAATCTCACCAAACAAGGTTTATACAAAACCTTAAATTCACAAGAAATACAAGTGAATATGGATGACCACCAATATGATTCTCAACAACACTGAGAATACATCAAAATACGCTCTCAATAATATCTCTCAAAGATTTAAACTAATTTGCTCATAGAGAGAAATACATGAATTGAATCACTCAAGAATGATGAACACTTGTAAGCTGCAATAGTGTATATGATTGTATGTAGAATTAAGCTTCATGGCAAGTGTATTTATAGCCTTAGAAATCAGCTATACGTTGGAGCGTCTTGGCAATCTGCAGATTCAAACTGGTTTGAAAAATGCAACAAATCCGTTTGAAGATGCAGCCATGTTTGAATCAGCATTCACAATGTCAAATGTTGCAGCAGCAGCTTTGACAATTACTCCAACAGCAATCTGCCACTATTCCTGCAGAACACTTATTTACATATAAACATTTAAGTAAATGGTTGCATTTTACTTTTAATTACTTTTACTTTCATTTACTTAAGTTTACAATGTAAATAAGGAAGTACCCCCCATTTGGATTCAATGGAAAATACTAGAAAATCAAATTCCCAATAAATCAAAATGTGAAAAATCAATTTTAGTACAAAAAATAATTTTCGTGAACAGTGTCAAAAATTGATCTATCGAGTAAGGTATTATATACCACGTATAAAAGCTACCTCAAGGCTGTACTCAATTAATGAGTATATAGGGATCAATTACCGCCAAAAATTATTTTGAAAAACTCAATATATCAAAAATTCATTTTTCATACTTAGCCAAATTTTTCATAGGGAAAAACAGTTTTCTGGGAATAGTAACATCTTCAATACTTGAGCCTCCAATTCATGGATTTTGTTGTCCATTTGTTTGCTCCAGTCTATCTTGAAAGTCTGTCTTACAAATTTAACATTTAAGCACAAGATATTTGGATAACGCAGCGGCAAATGTTTGTTATCATTAAAACCATATAACATATGCTGGATTGTAACCATTTAGGCTAACAATATATATATATATATATATATAAAGACAATAGTTCTGCTATCAGGCCGGCTGTATTTGCATAGTTACGGTCGATTAAAATAGACAGCTACGATTAGGCGTGTGTATCTCGAGGTAAAAAGGAGGCGGGTGATCGACTCAGATGACAAGGGAGATTATTCCTTGTCAGTGATCAAGATTAATTAATTTATAAAACCGCGTGACTGATAATCTCAATTCGATTGTGACTAGTGAGCACGGGTGTCGAACCACTGGGAAATGCAGGTTTATAATAAAAGACTTTTTAGAATTAATTCAAGTGAAAAGAATATTGTCAATTAAATTGGTTGGTGGAAAATGCTCCGATTGGGTCGAAGCGAAAATGCAGTAATTTAATACAGCTTAGTTAAAAACGCAATTAATTTGGTGGAATGAGCGGAACTTGGGTGAGAAGCCCATTGAATATCAATTATACAATTTATATTATAAAATCCTCAATATAGTAATTATGTATGGTGGTTCTTCCAACTACAAGAAGGAAGTCCCAAAAAGATTATGAATACAGGACCGGCAGGTTTATCCTTGAAAAGAATGGAATATCGCTATCCACCTTAAATGAGGAATAAAGCATGCTGGTTTGTATTCATACCGATAAGAACCATTGCATAATTATATAATTGCAATCACAGATGTACAATTATATGATATTATATTTAGCGATAGTGTGCGGTAAAACCTTCACAACTATGCAATCACATAATACAAATAGAGGGATGTTTATAAAATAGGATTGTATAACGAATCCAACTTCATCCTCACCCAAGCTTGGGGTATTAGCTACACATCAATGGAGGAGAATATCCTTTATCCATGACAAGCTCTAAGGGTTCACGGGATGGAAAAATAAAATAAAAGCAGTAATTAAATAACTGAAGAAATAAGGAAAATGGCAGAAATAAATAAAGAAAATGGCGGAAATAAATAAAGAAAAGTGCTGAAATAAATAAAGAAAAGGGCTTAAGTAAATAAAGAAAATGACAGAAAAAGTAAAGAACAATTCTCAAGTGAGAATTGAGCCATGCATAAAAAAGGAAAATAGCAGAAAAGTAAAGTACTGAAAGTAAAGACTGAATAATTAAAGAACAATCCTCAAGTGAGAATTGAGCCAGGCATTGAAAGAAAAATTGCAGAAATTGGAAATTGCTGAAAAAGTAAACTGCCGAATAAAATGCAAAATTAAACTGTAACTTGAAGTCTATTTAAAATAGCAGAGCAATGATTCAGAGCGAAAGTCTTGAACCCTCTTAAAGTTACATGGACACTTCTATTTATAGACTGATTTACAAAAAGACCAAAATGCCCTTAAAATATCTCAAAATATCTAGAACAGCCCACAGCCGCCTCATGTCTATCGATAGCGGGATTTGGCTATCGATAGCCAAATCTGGCTATCTATAGAACTTCTATAGATAGCCAAATCTGGCTATCTATAGCCAAAAGTTTCTGTCCGCAAATTCTTGAATGTTTTTTTTCTCTGGATTGTTTCCTCTTTTATCCTCCATGCTTCATCAATCATCTTCTTTAATGGAAATATTTATCCAATTGATGCTCAGGCAAGTCTTCTTCATTGTAAATTTGAATTTGAACATTTCTGTTCAATTTTCCTACAAAAGTGAAAATTAGCATCTTCCTATGAATAAAACAAATACTAGCCTTTATTATGCAATTAAATACATAAGAAAACATAGCATTACCAAAATTTAAGGTATGATTGTGGTCCAATCAGCGGGTAAAAAAAAAGGCAAATTTCACCCAAATCGAGTGGGCAGCTCTCAAAGTCTTCTTCTCTCTCCCTCTCATCTCCTTTCTTCTTCTATCTCTCGCCGGATCCCTCATCTCAGGCCGTCCCTGCTCGTCGCCGGCGGGGAAGCTCATCTCCCTTCTTCTTCTTCTTCCTTCTCTCTCTCATCTCCCTAACATCGATGAGGCCGTGACTGTCACCCAAGTTCTCAAATCCGACGAAGAAGCTCGTCGCACCGGCGACTGTGGAAGCTCGTCACTCCGCCGCTGTCGAGACCACCAGTGCAGGTACACTTCCCCCCCTATCTCTTTTCTCCCCCACGGCATGTTAGGGTTTTTTTTTAGGGTTTTTTTTTTTCTTTTAACATTTGATACTCTATTTTTTGTTTTGCCCTTTTGTCTGGATTGTTCTTCTCCCCCACAGCCCTAGATATATACAGATTTTGTATATATACTTTCCAGTTTTATGTTTGGTTGCCGATAAAGTATAAGAATTTGAAAAAATTTTATTTGTTTTTTCTGTGTTTTATTTGTGTGTAGGTGATCAAATTTGTGTATAACCTGTGCTAATTTTTTTTTTTTTTTTTAACTCAATGTGTCCTTGCTAGTTGTAAAAATGCCTGAATGAGAAATTTGTTGAAATACCCTTGAGGCCATTGCCCTGTTGCTTCCCAAAAAAAAAAAAAAAAAAAAAAAAATTAAATTTTTTGTTGTTTGTGAAATGTTCAGAACTGGAACTTCAATATTACAAGATTCTAAGATACAATTTGCAAAAAATTGCTCACTGCGCATTTGGTACGTGTTTAGACTAGTATTTTTTACTTTTAATTGTCTTTACCAGAAATTGGTGTGGATTTGGTCCGAGATTTAGGTAATCAAACCTTTAAAAAAAAAAAAAAAAATGTTATACAACACATTATTTGAAGATGATTAACATAACAAAGTAAATAAGATTAATAACGCGGCACCAAATTTTATTTCAAATTTTGAATAATAGTCCTAAGACAACTACAACCAAGAAGAAAATAATAATTGAGTGCCATCTTAGAGTTTGCTTCAAAAGAATGACTTCTTGTTGTAGATGGGTAACTTGGTTGGCATCCGAGGGAGCTACTATTGTGGCATTCGATGCTGGTATGGAAGATCGACGTTTACGCTCCATGTACTCGTCAACCCATTCGACAAATCCATTACATGCACTATTCTACAATGAGCATGCATGCGATATATGCATTAGTTAATTTGTTGTTACAACCAAATTTAAAATAAATTAGCTAATAAGTACACAGAGGTACCACGTTACAAGTAGATGCAAAGTATTGTCTTCCTAGATTTTTCTTACTACCGGAGGTACGTACAATACATTCCCTGCTATACTTGCAATCACATGTTCATTGGGGCCAGAAATTCGGGGAACTTTTGCTACCTTGTGTCGCGATTTCCTTCAAAAAAGTGCAATGTCTCTACAAACTAAAATGCAAGATAACAAAAGATAAAGCATTAAATAAATAGACCTAATTCAATCAAAAGCATGAAATTTTCTTCGCATTGGATGAACTATGTTAAAGATAAATTTGGCAACAGAGGATATTTAAGATGATATTCGTCTCCCTCTCTTCTATATTTAAGTTTACTGTAACAGGAAGGTTTTGAGGTATCAAATCTTTGAATCTCAAACTCTCATATTTTCTCACCTAACCAAACAATGAATTGAAGCCAAAATTAAGGGAAAAGGGCATTCAATGTGCATTCATTAGTTCAAAATATTGCAAATTAAGAACAAGCCTAGAGAGTGGAATGATCTTCTTCTTCTTCTTCCTCAACAAAAAAAAATTATTTTGGAGCTACATGTGTTTGGTTGACTAGAAAGGTTAGCAAGAAAGCCCAATTTTTAATGGTGTTGTCAAGAAAATTGCAGGGAAGGTCAATAAATTGTTGTAAACATAATTTTAATTTTGTGAATTTTTGTTCAGCAAAAATTAAAATCTTGAGAGCAGAGAGAGAAGGGGACACTTGGGAAGGGATGAACTCTTGAAAATAATATCAAAATCAGGGGGAAAAAAGAAAGAATTTATAAAAATAAGTAATTTTGAATAGAAGCATATGCGCTTTACCCAATTACTCCTAAAAAAATACCGAGACAAGTTTCTTGGGTTTTAGAAGCCAAACATAATTTTAACGATATTTGCAAAATAAAGTTTTTTTAAACCCCAATTAAGTTCAAAATGTGCAAAAAAGTTTATTTTCCTTTAGAATTCTTTCCTGGCCTCTTCTTCTTTTACTATTATTTCTTGTCTGGAAGAGCTTTTTTTCTATCATAAAGATAAAAGCGAGCGGAGCTTTAATTTGACTATAGTTAATTTTTATAGTAGTAGCTATTATTTAGTTTGGTACGAAATTGACTGAATAGTTGAATAACGGATAATGCCATATGTTTCAAATCAACCCTTGGATGTTGTCTATGTGAAGGGTAGAAAAAAAGGTTATAATAGGAAAGAGTTTAAATATGTAACATTTTCTCTAACAGCAAATAAGACTCAAGAGTAGGAAACCAACAAACCAATAAGGATCTTTTTGAATTAATTTTCCAACAAACAAAGTATCAAATGTTGAGCAAACAGAGTATAGAAGCATCCATAGTGGAATGGGGAAAAGAGTGAAATTCTGAGGAAACAATTTCTTAATGAAAAAGGTTGCTTTTAATTACCCAGCCATTAAATGGTGTTCAGTTGATGGTTATGAAACATAAGCAAACACACAATATAACTCCAGATATACGAGGAAAACCCTAACGGGTAAAAAACCTCGGGAGCACAGAAATCACTATGAAATAATCACCACAGTTCAAGAAAGGTAAGACTACCAACAAAGACGCTTGAATCCACAAACCAGTAGAATCCCTTTCTTTGACAAGCAATCTGCGAGTCCACGCAGCTTTCACAGTGCTTCCACCGTTTGAATCCACAAACCTAGCTCCACACACCGCTATCCACGATGCACAACGGAAATCCACCGTTCAACGGAACTCCACCGTTAACCAAAACCAAAGTATGGAGTTTTGTATAGCTAAGCTATAAGGAACTATGCATATGACAATGAAAGAAAGTCATAAAGACTAAGTATGCATAGTTAAAGTAAGAGTGAAGCTAAAAGCAAGTGAAAACTAGGGTTTTAACTTGGGAGCTTTTTCAAAGCACTTCACATTCCCAAAATGACCAAGTGTTGGGGTATATATAGTAGCAGCATAACCTAGGGTTTCAAATAGTGAAAAAGTGAGAGAAACTTCGAATTTTGAAACAATTTAGGCTAAAATATACGAGAGGATCGATCCTGCAAAAATGACCGGATCGATCCAAAGTCCTCTGCCTCTAGGATCGA
Source organism: Hamamelis virginiana (assembly GCA_017140935.1). Lineage (NCBI taxonomy): Eukaryota > Viridiplantae > Streptophyta > Magnoliopsida > Saxifragales > Hamamelidaceae > Hamamelis > Hamamelis virginiana. The sequence continues at coordinate 2,699 of JAESVK010050666.1, read as the reverse complement.
TCCGGGCACGAAAGCTGGATCGATCCCATTATGCAGTTCACAAATAGGATCGATCCTACCAAAAATGCCGGATCGATCCAAAATGTTCCATAAGCCAATTTTAAAAGATTTTCAATGGAAAATGACCTATGTGCATATAAGGATCATACTTAGGTGAATGGGGCACATTAAATCACCTATGGTCATATTGCCAACCTAGGTACTAAGTCGAACTTACCTTCCTAGGAATTTAAACCAAAACGGAATACATAACAAGCTTGAGCACTTGATATTAACGAGAAGTTGCGTTACTTTCGAGCTTGATGTAGTCACTGATCTTTCAGGGATTACTGGCTTGAGTTCAATCACAGACACTGGCTTTTGTCAGTCGAATTAGCCAACATATACACATGGTATACCTAACAAACTCCCCCTTTGGCAATTCGATGACAAAACCAAATAAAAACAAAAACAAGAAACGAAAAACGATTCATTCAACATGCGAAATGAATCTCCCCCTCTCTTGTACAATAAAACGCTCAAGCACACCCCAAAAACAAAAGAAACCCAACCTATTCTAAGGCTTGAGAACTTGAACCTGTTTTTCTGTACAGGTTAAACAACCATACCTCGTGAAAGAATAAAGATTTGAAAAACACAGGTTATATATAAGCATTAATACAATCAAGCATTAAATGAAAACATCATGCTCATAGAAACAATTAACAAAGAAAACAGATTTCATTTCATTTCATCAAATGAACAGTTCATACAATTCATTCAATACAGCATTTGAAAATGAAAACTAACAAAATGAAACCCAACAAACAACCTAGAAATAACCTAGAAACGTACAAACAACTAAAACCACACGACTACTCCCCCTTTTTGTCACGAATGACAAAGGGAATACAAAAAGTTATGAAACATAAGACCAATCACTCAGCCTCATCACCACTAGACCCAGACTCATCCTCTGAGCCAGACTCACTACCCGACTCCTCTTCAGTAGGAGGTACGAGAGGATGGCGAACAACTGGAGGATCTGAAGGAGTAGGTAGCCGAAGGCGACGCTCAATGCGCTGAACACGATCATGAATCTGAACCTGAATCTCATTCATCTCAATCTGATGATCGGTAAGAGCCTTCACTGAATCAAAAACACGACGAAGCTGTGCCGAAATAGAGTCCAAAGTGGCATGCCGTCGTGAAGAACGAGTAGTAGGGACTGGCGCTTCAGGATCCGGTGTCGAAGTGGCAGTACTCCGTGAGAGTCACATAGCAGTGATAGCACCCGGAACTGGAGGAATACGAGAATCCGAGACATTCACAGGAATGGGATCCTCAAGGCACATACGGGTTACCATAACCCCGAATGGAAGAGCTGAAGTATGACTAGGAGACGACACAGTCTTCCGCATGCAGTCAAATATCAACTTAGGAAAGTCAATGGACCTCCCACTCTTCATCGCAAACAGTAACTGAGCACGCTCTTCATGAAAATGCAAACGGTGACCCATAGGAACTAAGTTCCACCGTACAATCAAGTTTAGCAGTCTGTACTCCTCATGTAGATAACCTTGAACAAATTTAGTCTTGTAATCAGAAGGATGCACGTACAACTCATGAATGAGGAAGTCAGATGCAGGCCCTTTGCCAGCAGCATGAGGATACTGAGGTCGAGAAGGCCTAGAGCAACCCAAATATTTACCAATCCTCCCAGGAGTAATGGTAATAGCAGAACCACGAAACTCAGAGTGAATAGCATCCTCACCAAAGATAACAACACTGGCATACTGATAAAAATCGCGAACAAGTTCAGGAACGTAAAAATCAATCGGCTCAAAGAATTTACCTAACTCGTATGAGGCAAGGCGCCGAATGATATGACTATCCACACCAAGACTGATATTGTCCACCTGACGCTCACAAGTAATAGGTCGATTGACCCACGGGTCAGGAGAAGCAGGCCTAGGTGGTGACGAAGGTGGAGAGTCACCAAGGTCAGGATTGGGAATATCCTGAAATGCACGGCCTCGAGAACCACGACCCCGACGAGGCGTACCAGCCCGAGACGAGGATGCACGAGATGTCCGGGCACGCTTACTAGTGCCAGAGGAACTAGCACCCCCAACCATAAGAACCAAGAGGGCAAGAATACCCAAGAAAGCCATCGAAACACAATCCAAACAAATCTAGGGCAAGGAAAATGGAGAGAATGGAAGAGAGTTGAGAGGTTCTAAGTGAGAGAGAGAGACGGTTATGAAAGCATAAGAAAAACCAAATTAAAAGAAACAAACATATATGCTTCGCGGGAATGAGAAGAGTCACAAATTTAAAAATCCCGAGAAATGGATCGATCCGGCATATTTATCAGGATCGATCCAAACCTCTCTGATCAGAGGATCGATCCGGTAAAATATGTTGGATCGATCCAAACCACTCTGATAAGGGGATCGATCTGGTAAAATAAGCTGGATCGATCCTCCCCTGTTTTGTTTTGAAAAACACTTGAATTAAAACAAGAAGATACAAGGGAACATTTTTACCTATTGAGTCATTAGCAACAATGAATGAAACAACTTAAACCATGGTTATAAACAAGAGATGCAATAAACTTGAAGAACATGCACTCTAAACATTCAATTTCTCAAAAATGTAACCCATGATAATCTCATTAACAAAAACCACTTGAAGTCATGAGAGTCAAACCAACCGAT
>JAESVK010050662.1:0-20462 GCA_017140935.1 Hamamelis virginiana | reverse complement strand
AGGGCGAGGTGGGTGCCTACAAGGAGATCCTTGGAACCTTCCCACTTTGTAACCTAGCCCCCGAATCCAACTTTGATTCGACAGACCATGCTTTTCCAAAATATGGGGTCAATGTTTTATTGAAAATAAAACTCTTTTTTGTGGTTTCCTTGTTCCCTAAAAATAAGGTGGCGACTCCTAGTTTTTTACAAACTCTTATCCCTTTTTCAAAAAACCCTATCTTGAGTGGATAATAGAGAAGGATAAATGTGGATAATAGAGAAGGATAATAGACAAGGATAAATCGAGAATGATAAACATCATCCATAATCCACTCAAGATAAACATCACCCCCAAGAGTGAACGAGAGAGGCCTCCCGATCCAGGTTGGCTGGTTCACAAGGTGATCCTACTGATCGTCGATCTACTACAGGATATTGCTTTATTCTTGGTGATTCTCTTATCTCTTGGAGAAGCAAGAAACAAACAGCTGTTGCTCGTTCCAGCACTGAAGCAGAATATAGAGCACTGGCAGCTACCACAGCTGAACTTATTTGGTTACGTTGGTTATTACAGGATCTTGGCGTTGATTGCTCCACTGCAACTAAACTTCACTGTGATAATCGAAGTGCTATTCAAATTGCTCACAATGATGTCTTCCATGAACGTACTAAACATATTGAGATTGATTGTCACTTCATTCGTCATCATCTGCTTCAGGGTACACTCATACTCAGTCTGTTTCCTCTGAGGATCAGTTAGCTGATATCTTCACAAAACCTCTTCCTCCAGGAACTTTTCGAGGTTTAGCTTCCAAACTCAAAATGGTTTCTCTTAAACCACCATGAGTTTGAGGGGGGATGTTAGATTATATGTAATTGATTGTAATTGATTCTATAGCTTAATTGTATAGCGTGATTAGGTAATTACCATAGATGATTAGTTTCCTTATTTTGTTCTTGTATTGCCTATATAAGGTCTCTCTCTTGTACATGTTAAATACATTGAATATATACAAAGACACAAGTCTTTCTTCAATATATATATATATAAAGGAAATGTTAAGAAGGCATAAGGTGACATTGTTTTTGTAAATAACTTTGATATTCTTGGTTTATAAATGTATGCCTGTTTTTCTGAACTGGATTACAACTAAAAGGAATGATGAAATATTTTAACTAGTTGTCCCCTTGATTTTGGATTGAACTGAAGGTTTGGAAATGAATACGATATTCATAAATTATGATTTTATAATATATGTACACTGGAAACACGATTTTGTCTTAAAAACTGTTTTCTATAAATGATGGTGGATTATCAATGATTTTAGATAAATGCTTTGATACGTGTATACGCCACTTATTTACAGCTTTACCTGCTCGCTTTGGAAATTGGTTTGGATGTATATATATTCTTGCTGCTATGCATGGTTCTGGCTCGGTTTGTATCACAGGGAGGTTTCTTTATAAGGGCATATGGTCCTGGGTGGAGCCTTAGTGCGGACCCGAAGTTTATAGCCCCGTAGTGGTTCGACAGTTGGCCGTGTGTTCTACTTTACTGATCGGTTTCTCTCGAGAGGTCAAATCCCGTAGTGGTCGGTTTCGGTTACGATGATACCGGTGGCTTATTAGCCAAGAACTAGTAACTTGTAATACACTCACGAGCCTGGTTTCGATGGACATGGATGATATGGTGAGACACGTGAGATGGTAGTTGACATATGGAACAGCTTGATTAATTGTTTTCACTGAAAGACCACACAAGTTTATGCTTTATTACTATTTTATAAACGTTAAAGAAACTTTGTTATTTAAATATTCCATGTATCATTGTATTGTTGTTATTAGTAGAGGTTATTTTATTCCTATTGAGCACGTTGAAGCTCACCCCTGCTTTATGCAGTAGATTTTAGGTTGTCTTGGGATTGCATTCTTGGTTGGACAAGCCTCTGCTCGAGAGTTGTTGGATAGCTGCATGATAGATTCTGCATTGGTCTTGCATAATAATGAGATGTGTAATATTTATATTTTCTTGATTTTGGGATTTGCCACTGTCTGTGGCATAGCCTACTTGCCAGGAATGTTGGCATTATTATAATTTGATTTATTATTATTGTATAAGACGTTTGGGACATTTGTATGAGCATAACATTTCATATTGTTAATTATGTCTATATTTCTTGTCTCTCATAAGGATATATGAATGAGCAGGTCAGGTTGTATCTCTATCTTGACACGTGTTGACCTATTCGGAAGGGTTGGTACAGTTGTTAGGTTGGGGCATTACAGTCTCATTTTCAAGGTTATGTTTAATACAATAAATTTATTGCGTTTCAAACACACCATGAAGGATTTAGATGATATCTACAAAATGTACAACACGTTATTAAAAAAAAAATAGAAATCAAATTATAAATCCATAACAGTGGAAAATATTATATGAAAAATTTGCTCAAGATATATAAAAAATTAGAATCTCTATGCCATTAAAATCAAAATAATCAACTAAATAACTAATCAAGAGTCCAATTCCCATCAAATCATTAAAACTTTAGGGTTTGTATTTTGTAATTTTAAATTAGTAATGAAATTTATTTATATAAATATAATATTTATTTATATATAATTAGTTGGAAGGTGGGGTAAGGTCTAGGATGGGTGAGGTCGGATCTAGAGCAAATTATCAACTTTGCACCCGCCAACTGATCCAATCCGCAAAAAAATTGATTAAATCTAATAATCCACCCAACCCAATCCGTCCAACTGCTATAACTGCGGGTTACGGATGGGATCAGGTCCGGCAGGTTGGACAGTTTCAGGGTCGGCCCTTGGATTTTGCCACCTAAAACATTTGCTTGAGGCCTCCAATTTTAAGGGGCCCAAATTTTTTTATTTTTATTTTTTGAAGGCCCTATACTCCCACAAGGGCTTTCATCTATCAGTTGTCCAATCTAAAGGAGCCCAACCGCCCAATGTTTGATCCTCTTTTATTAGTTTGATCCTCTTTGATATTTGTTTGATATATGTGTATTAGTGAATGGTGATAGAAGGTTCAGGGTGAGTCAAATGAAAATCCTTTTGTGAATTGCTTGTTGTAGTATGGTTGTAGGTTTTAGCCTAAGAGAAACTAAGATATGCAATTTTTTTTATTTTTTATTTTATATGTCAAAATGTAGAAGGGCCTTATTCTAGGAACTTGTTTAGGGCCACCCAAAACCCAGGGCCGGCCCTGAGGGGAGGCCCAAGAGGCGGTGGCCTTGGGCATCCAATTTTTGGTGATTTTCAAGGGCACTTCTTTCAGCCCAGGTGTTAGATATACCTGTAGACATCCATTTTTGACCATGAGTATGATCATTAATGGTTGCCTTTGATTTAAGGTGAAATAGGGTGTCGAAACCCTAATTTTCTAGTTTTACCCTTGTAAATAGTTAGGTAGAAGTCATTATCACATGTAGGTTTTTAGGTCAGATTGAGTCGGTTCTTTTTACATTTAGTTTTTAGAGAGTCTAAGAGCATCCCTACAAAATTTCATGGCATTTTGAGCCTAGCTTGATAGAAAATAAGACCTTTTGTGACTTGAAGGGCAGTACTGTCTTTTGAATCACAAAAGCTCTAAATGACTGTCGATCTTGTCCCAGGTGGTCTCGAGTCTTTGGCATAGATATTGAGGGTGTGTTTGATAGCTAAGTTGATCAGTGACACAGTCCATTGAGCCTTTAAGCTCATGTTTGGCTCTTAAGGCCCAAAAGGCCCTTTTAAGGCCAAATTAGGGTTTCAACCGGAAGCGACCGGGATTCGATATTTTTATCAAATCAAAGCCTTCAAAGGCTTCACAATACTTTCCTAAAACATTTTCAAACTTGTTTCGAGAAGAAGAAATGATTTCGAAAGCAAACGGTTAGCAAATTTCAAAACCCTAATTTGGGACCGGCAGGCCCTAAACAGCTAATCGGTTGACTTTTTCCTAAAAAGTTGACCTCGGTCAATGCACTTTCACTTTTAGAAACATGGAGAATCGAATCACGATCGTTTCGGTGCTTGAATTGTCAAATTTGGACTTAAAACAGGCCCGAAGAGCCGAAACCAGCCGAAACCGAGTCGAAACGGGCTGAGACAGGCCCACATATGGCAATTTTGGGGATGGGGAATCGATGACCGTCCACCTAGGGACGGCCAACCGTCCATGAGGGACTGCCAACCGTCCTAGAGTGGATGGTCGTCCTGCTAATTTTCAGTGTTATTTCTGCCCGGGACTCTTCCAAGCCCTGCTATGTGTCCAGTTCGGCCATGGAGACTTTTGGATGAGTTTAAACACCTTAGAAGACTGGTTTAGAGCCCTTGGATCATTCCTAAGAGATTTAAACTCAGCCATTGATCAAACTCAGGCCTCCCTATAAATAGAGGGCTCTGAAATCAGTTTTAATACACAGAATAAGCATTAGACAGCTAGCTTGGAGAGTAGAGGCTTGAGCAATTGCACAAGCTTCTCATAGCACTCTAGCTTAAGTTTTAAAGTCTTTGAGGTCCTTGGAGTCCTTGGAGCTTGAAGAGAAGGCTTGGAGCAAAAGGGAAGGAGGCAAAGAGGTTAGTAGTTTGTTTAAAGTTTTCTTGCATTTTTCTTCTTCTTCTTCTTCTTCTTCTTTGATCATGCTAGATTAGGTTTTTATTTCTTTAGTATGCACAATAGGATTTAGTTTATTTCCTTAGTATGCATGATAGGATTTAGTTTATATGATTAGAATATAATAGGATTTAGTTTACTAATATGCATGATAGAGGTTAGTTTTATAATTTTTTTATGAATGCATGATAGAAGTTTGAGTCTTTTTCCATGTTAGGGAATGCATGTTATTTATACCTTTATTCTTAATTATGTCTTTTAAATATTGATGCTTGGGATGATATATAAATTGTGTTCGAGGGAGCATGCAAAGGTAAGCCTCTTCCCTTGTGTTAATTAGAATAGACATGATTTGAGTTTATGGTATTTTATGCATGTCATTAATAGGTTGCATTTAGTGCATATTTTTTTCATCATTTTTATTCATTATTTTAGGGTTTTAAATACACTTCAAGAATACTTTCAAATCTGTCCATGAATTTAAAGTGGCTTTAAAGTGTATTAAAACTCATTTTTTAGACCCAAACTAACTTAGAAACATGCTTAGGTTCCCATAACTAACTTAGATTGCATTTAGGACATTATCATGCATTGTTTACCTACTTGGTTGCATTTTTCATTTATTTTCCAGAAATTTCCAGCATATATAATACTAGTATAATAGGTATTTAGACTAACCTAGGACTAGTTAGAAACCCTAGGATTAGGGGAGTCACTTGACCCCACTTAGGACTCTTCTTTGTTGTAAGAATTACAATAAGACTAGAGTTCTATTTTACCTAGGAATCTACTTCGAGAACAAGTCTTGTTGGCCCAAAATATACTCTAGAGGGGGGTGAATAGAGTATAGCAAACTTTATGAAACAAAAACCAATTTCAAAATTTAATTCAAAAAGTCAAATTGAAGATAAATCATCAAGACAATATGAATTACAAGTAAACAATTTAATAAGCAAGCAAATAAAGTAAATGCAAGAAATATAGAGAAAGAGAATCAAACACAAGACTTTTAACGTGGTTCGATCTCCGTCTACATCCACGCCTCAAGAGCCCCGTCTTGAGGATTTCTCAATCCACTAAGAAACACTCCTTCAAGGTGGAGAAACATTTACAACTTGTCTTCTTACAAAGGTGGAAGACAACTCACCCACAAGGATTTTTCTCACAATCCTTACAATCTCTCAAGATTCAATAATGAATGAAATAATACAAATGTGAACTCCTTCAAGAGTGGATAAATACAATATGAGCTCAAACTAATATCTCTCAAGATTAAGAACTAGTATTGGCTTAGAGAGAAGAATATTGAAGAGCTTGAAACACTCAAATAATTGATGAACAAAATTGGATTTTAATAGAAAAGTGTTTCAAAATAACTTGGAGTGAATAACTAACTTGTCCAAGACTTTTGTAAATGGTATTTAAAGGCTCTCATTATCATATAACTGTTGGGAAGAATAATATAGCCGTTTGGGTTGTAAAAACTAGCCGTTATGATTTGCAGAGCATCATTAGTCGACTAGCACACGAGGATTAGTCGACTAGAGCCTTTAAAAAGCACTTACAAAATAAGTCCGGAGTCGGTTAGTCGACTAGGACAGCTTGAGTAGTCGACTAGAGAGTTAAAAACAATAAATTTTGGAAAACTGGGTTTGTTAGTCGACTTGTAAACAAAGGGTTAGTCGACTAGCAACTTAAAATCACTTTGAACAAATTCTTCGGGCTCGATTAGTCGACTAGGACAGGAGACGTTAGTCGACTAAGAAACTGTTAGTCGACTAATCACAAAGAATTAGTCGACTAGCTTATATTTTCATAAAACATGTTTACTGCCTTGCAGCTAGTCGACTAGCAACAAGGGGTTAGTCGACTAAGGAAGGCCATACGGCACTTTTTATGAATTTTAAACTGGATTTTGATTTAAGAAAAGCCCAAGAATATTGGAAATAATTTTGGTCAAACAAAATGATTTTCCCAAGTTGTAAACTAGGTCAAGAATTTAAAGTATTTTTAAACTAAGCCAAATTAGTTTTAATTTTATGAGAGAGATTCACACATTAAGAGTCCTATCCAAAATTACACAAGGAATAAAAAATAGTCTTGTAATCTTCAATTCTTTGTCTTGTGCAAGAATGGGCAAAGATGGCTTTGAAAAAATCTTCAGTTTCCTTTATTGAATAGTGTAGACATCCATTTTTGACCATGAGTATGGTCAAGAATGGTTGACTATGTTTAGAAGTGAAATAGGGTGTTAAAACCCTAAGTTCCCGGCCAGTTTTACCCTTTGTGGGTAATTAGGTAGAGGTCATTATCACATGTGTGTTTTTAAGTCAGACTGAGTCGGTTCTTTTTGCATTAGGTTTTTAGAGAGTCTAGGAGCATCCCTGTAAAATTCCATGGCATTCCGAGCAAGGCTTGATAGAAAATAAGGTCTTTTGTTACTAAAGGGCAGTTTGGTCCTTTGAATCACAAAAGCTCTGAATGACTATCGATCTTGTCTCGAATGGTCTGAAGGCTTTGGCATAGATATGTAAAGTGTGTTTGGTAGCTAAGTTGATCAATGACAAGATCTGTGGAGCCTTCTGGCTCATGATTGGCTCTTGAAGCTCGAAAGGCCCTTTCAAAGTCTAGATTAGGGTTTCGACCGGAAGCGACCGGGATTCGATATTTTTATCAAACCAAAGCCTTCAAAGGCTTCAAAACACTTTCCTAAAACATTTTAAAACTTGTTTCAAGAAGAAGAAATGATTTCGAAAGCAATCGGTTAGCAAATTTCAAAACCCTAATTTAGGCCCGGCAAGCCCTAAACAGCTAATCGGTCGACTTTTCCCTAAACCTTTGACCTTGGTCAATGCATTTTCACTTCAAACGCTTTTTAAAACATGGAAAATCGAATCACGATCGTTTTGGCGCTTGAATTGTCAAATTTGGACATAAAACGGGCCCGAAAAGCCGAAAAAATCAGAAACAGGGACGAAACGGGCTGAGTTAGGCCCACATAGGCCAAAAATAGCATGGAGGATCGATGGCCGTCTGCCTAGGGACGGCCAACCATCCATGAAGGATGGCCAACCGTCCTAGGGTGGATGGTCGTCGATCCTCTCAGCCAATAATTGCCAGTTTTGAGTGATTTTTCTGCCCGTTACTCTTCCAAGCCTTGCCATGTGTCTAGTTCGGCCATGGGGACTTTTGGATGAGTATGAACACCTTGGAAGACTGGTTTTGAGCCATTGGATCATTCCTAGGAGATTTAAATTCAGCCATTGATCAAACTCAGGCCTCCCTATAAATAGAGGGCCCTAGAATCAGTTTCAACACACAGAATAAGCTTTAGAGAGCTAGCTTGGAGAGTAGAGGCTTGAGCAATTGCACAAGCTTCCCCCATAGCACTCTAGCTTAAGTTTTAAAGTCCTTGAGGTCCTTGGAGTCCTTGGAGCTTGAGGAGAAGGCTTGGAGCTTGAGGAGAAGACTTGAAGCAAGGAGGCAGAGAAAGAGGTTAGTAGTTTAAAGTTTTACAGTTTTCTTTTCTTCTTGTTCTTCTTCTTCTTTTATGATCATGCTAGGTTAGGTTTTATTTCCTTAGTTTATGTAGGATTTAGTTCATTGTTAGTATAGGGTTTAGTTCATTGTAAGTATGCATAGTTTAGGTTCCATATTTTCTTTTAGTATGCATAATAGGTTAGTTTATTTTTAATATATATATTTCTCTTCTTCTATTCTTCTTTAAGTCATATCATATTAGGATTGGATATTTAGGATTAAGTTCATGCATGTTTAAGTCTTTTAAGTTAGTAATCAAGTTAGGTTAGTTTATAAATTATATGCTAATATTTTTAGGATGGATTTGTATTGTTCATATTAGGTTGTTAGTTTATTCAAGTTAAGCATCAGTATTATTCTTATCATGGTCTATTTTTATCATTTGGAGTGTTTGATTGATATATAAAATGTGTTCGAGGGAGCATGCAAAGGTGAGTTCCTTCCCTTGTGATTAAATGCTATGTTTTGATGATAGTTTAGCATGCATATTAGGTTGCATTTAGTGCATTCTTTTACTCTTTTTTATTCATTGTTTTAGGGTTTTAAGTACACTTTTTGATTACTTTCAAATCTGTCCATGGATTTAAAGTGACCTAAAAGTGCATTAAAACTCATTTTTTTAGGCTTAAATCAACTTAGAAACATGCCTAGGTTCCCATAGCTAATCTAGATTGCATTTAGGACATTTTCATGCATTGTTCACATACTTGATTACTCAAACTCTCGAAGCTAGAGTTCAAGATAAGATAGAATTTCTATGATTATGTGGTTTATTACACTTGGAGAATCCTAGGGTAATCGAACTACGTGGACTTTGATCTTTGTCAAGCAATTGATAAGGTACGTAGGCAGCCAATAGGGCGCAAGTCCAATCTTAGGTTGACTTCTGATCGCTTCAGATGACAAGGGAGATTATTCCTCGTCAGTGATCAAGATTAATAATTTATAAAACCGCGTGACTGATAATCTCAATTCGATTGTGATTAGTGAGCACGGGTGTCGAACCACTGGGAAATGCAGGTTTATAATTAAAAGACTCTTAGAATTAATTTAAGCGGAAAGAATAGTGTCAATTAAATTGGTTGGTGGGAAATGCTCCGATTGGGTCGAAGCGAAAACGCAGTAATTAAATAAAGCTTAGTAAAAAATGCAGTTAAGTTGGTGGAATGAGCGGAACTTGGGTGAGAAGCCCATTGAATATCAATTATACAATTTATGTTTATAAAATCCTCACTATAGTAATTATGTATGGTGATTCTTCCAACTACAAGAAGGAAGTCCCAAAAAGATTATGAATACAGGACCGGCAAGTTTATCCTGGAAAATAATGGAATATCGCTATCCACCTTAAATGAGGAATAAAGCATGCTGGTTTGTATTCATACCAATAAGAATCATTGCATAATTATATAATTGCAATCACAGATGTACAATTATATGATATTATATTTAGCAATAGTGTGCGGTAAAACCTTCACAACTATGCAATCACATAATACAAATAGAGGGATGTTTATAAAATAGGATTGTATAATGAATCCAACTTCATCCTCACCCAAGCTTGGAGTATTAGCTACACATCAATGGAGGAGAATATCCTTTATCCATGACAAGCTCTAAGGGTTCACGGGATGGGAAAAGAAAATAAAAGCGGTAATAAAATGACTGAAGAAATAAAGAAAATGGCAGAAATAAATAAAGAAAATGGCGAAAATAAATAAAGAAAAGTGACTGAAGTAAATAAAGAAAAGGCTTAAGTAAATAAAGAAAAAGACAGAAAAAGTAAAGAACAGTTCTCAAGTGAGAACTGAGCCATGCATAAAAAGGAAAATAACAGAAACGTAAATTGCTGAAAGTAAAGACTTAATCGTAAAGAACAATCCTCAAGTGAGAATTGAGCCAGGCATTGAAAGAAAAATTGCAGAATTGGAAATTGCTGAAAACGGAAACTACAGAATAAAATGCGAAAATAAACTGTAACTTGAATTAAAATAGCAGAGTAATGATTCAGAGCTTAAGTCATGAACCCTCTTTAAGTCGCATATACACTTCTATTTATAGAAGGAAAATGAAAATGACAAAACTGCCCTTGAAAATATCTAAAAAATATCTAGAACAGCCCACAGCCGCCTCATGTCTATCGATAGCGGAATTTGGCTATCGATAGCGGATTTTGGCTATCTATAGCGGATTTTGGCTATCAATAGCGGATTTTGGCTATCTATAGCCAAAAGTTTCTGTCCGCAAATTCTTGAATGATTTTTTTCTCTGGATTGTTTCCTCTTTTATCCTCCATGCTTCATCAATCATCTTCTTTAATGGAAATATATATCCCATTGATGCTCAGGCAAGTCTTCTTCATTGTAAATTTGAATTTGAACATTTCTGTTCACTTTTCCTACAAAAGTGAAAATTAGCATCTTCCTATGAATAAAACAAATACTAGCCTTTATTATGCAATTAAATACATAAGAAAACATAGCATTACCAAAATTTAAGGTATGATTGTGGTCCAATCACACTAGTCTCCTAAGACCCTTAGGATTGTGTATACTTTTTGTACTATATATTATTCATATTTTGTGGTTGATTAGATATACTAGGATTGTTTTGAAAAGATTTTGATAAAGCCCAAACTTAATTAGGAGACCTTTAATTAGGGCGAGGTGGGTGCCTACAAGGAGTTCCTTAGAACCTTCCCACTTCGTAACCTAGCCCCCGAATCCAACTTTGATTCGAAAGACCATGCTTTTCCAAAATATAGGGTCAATGTTTTATTGAAAATAAAACTCTTTTTGTGGTTTCCTTGTTCCCTAAAAATAAGGTGGCGACTCCTAGTTTTTTTCAAACTCTTATCCTTTTTCAAAAACCCTATCTTGAGTGGATAATAGAGAAGGATAAACGTGGATAATAGAGAAGGATAAATCGAGACGGATAAATATCATCCACAATCCACTCAAGATAAACACTCCCCAAAGTGAACGAGAGGGCCTCCCGATCTAGGTTGGCTGGTTCACAAATAGGTACACATAGATGGCAAAGGACAATGCTCATAACCTGATTCAATCAATATGCAAGAATATGTGTGCCAAAAGAGATATAACAAGTAAATTGCCAATAAAGATTAAACCACAACATAATGTTCAATGTTAAGTATACATGTGCATAATCATTACACAGTGTTTGTTATCATCAAAACTCATAAATAAATAACTAAGAATTGAAGCCATAGGGCTAACAATCTCCCCCTTTTTGTTGATGATAAACATTGAGTAAACTTGTGCAAATGAGAAGGAATATATTTAGTTAGGCATTAAAGCTCCCCCTAACAATATGCATAAGAAGGATACTAAACCTTATGAGTCTTTATTGCATGTGTTGGGTACAAATGCCTAAGATATATATTCATGTCATAAGGCAAAGTTTACTAATGTTATGCATATGATACTATATAGAGAACATTATGCATATCTCTCCCCCTTTTGGCATTAACAAAAAGGTGCCACATTGTTTGTGAAAGCGTTAGGCTAATTTAGAGGATAGCAAAAACATAAGCTCCCCCTCAAGAAAGTACTAGTAGCCTAGTTTTGAAAAGAATGGGATGGTAAAAATTAGTTAATGAGAAGTTGTTCAAAATATTTGGAGAGAAGAAGTTTTGTCTAAAAAGAAATTTTAAATAATTCAATGAGTTTAAGGTAGATCAATACACAAGTTTATCTCAAAAAGATATGGATGACTGGCAAGAGGTAAAGTGTCACATACATATTAAGAGGGTGAAAGTGAGATTAATAACTTGTATCAATCATTCCTAAACTTTATGTCCCTCAAAATATTACATGAAATTCAATGCAACTCAAATATCAAAGTGAGATAATAAAGTGTACTTTCATATCAAAATGGGACATATGAGGTAATAGGCATACATATAAAGAAGATTAATATGTCCAAAAAAATGACTAAAGATATTGTAAACAATAATTTCACAATATAAGAGATGATAAAGCAATTAAGGATAACCCAAACACAACTAGGAGATATAACAAGTAATAAATTTCAAAATATCCAAGCATGTTTAATAACAAACAAGTCCAAGTTATAAACTCAAAAGGTTACCCATAATTCACCACAAAGATTGTTTGAGAAGGATTAAAAAACAAGTAATAAGAAATGACTAAATGTAAGAGTTGGGGTCGAAAGCCGGATCCATAGGAGCATCAAGGTGAGCATCAAGAGAAGGGTCAATGGATTCATCCACCGGTGCTTCCTCCATGTATTCACCCATATTGAGCCTTCCTCTAATATCACAAAACTCATTGATCACCCGTTGTTCAAAGGAATCAATTCTTTGATGAACACCAACTGACAGTGTATCAATTCTTTGCAAAATGCACTCATAAGGATCGTGAGGCTCATCTTCTTCAGCTGGTGGAGGGGCAGCGGATTTCCTTCTTCTTTTCCCTACCTTTATAGCATCCTCAATCCATCTTTTCTCATCAGCTAACCACTTGTAACCCATTTTCACCAATGTAATCTCACAGAAGGTACAAGAGTCCTTGGATGGGTCATTTACTATTATGTCCGTCTCAGAAATTACATCCACACCAAACATTGAGAAAAGTTGGGACAAAAGCATTCCATAAGGCAATGCAGAAGGTATGGTTGGGTGCAACAGTATGAATTTGATTAATAATAAGAAAAGCAAGATCAATTTGTTCACCCATCAAAACAGCCCAAATCAGAAAAATATGCCAATCGGAAATGTAAGAATAACTACCCGATTTAGGCATTATATTATGTGCAATGATGGAGTGAATAATTCTACAGTCAAGAGTGAGTTGGGAAGTGGAAGTGCGATCGAAAGAGTGCAATTCCATGTTAGGGTTTCCACAAATCAGTTTAATAGCATCCAACCAAGGAAAATTACCACTTTTGATGGGGTAGTATTCATTTGTAAACCATTTCATGTCCCCCGTTGGAATGGCCATTAGATTTGCCAAATTTTCTTTATCAAAAGCAATATTAACCCCTTTAACATAGGAATTGATGGATCCCTTCCCAACACACAAATTTGCAAAAAATTGACGAACCAACGTTCTACAAGTTGGTCTTGCTAATTCAATGAAGTGCAACCAACCAATATCTCTGAATTTAACAAACACAAATGGAAAGAAGGTTTTAAGAAAATTTTGAGGAACACTTTTACCCATGATTACAGTTCGGGTGGAGATGTGTTTGACGTAGTTCCGTTCACTTTCAATGGTGTAGAACGCCTCCGAGTAAAGTTGGAAAGTGGCGGCTTGTGTGGCAACGGCCTCAGTAGCTTTTCCTTTCCCTTTGGATGATCTCGGAGCCCTTGACGATCCTTCTCCTTGAGTACGATGGGGAGGAGCAGATTTTCTTGGACCCATTTGAGAAACAAGCAAAAATGCACAATTATAATGATGGATGAATGCTTTAAAGTGGCTTGAAAGGGTTTAGAAAAGTTAGGATTAGGGTTTGGAGAGAGTGTTTAGAGAGAAAACATGAAAAATAGGAAGAGAAATAAAGAAGAAAATGAACGGGTTTCAAAATAAAAGTCAGGGCCGTGTTGTAGTAGTCGACTAGTTATGTTATTAGTCGACTAGGAAGTTTCTTAGTCGACTGATAACGCTTGGTTAGTCGACTAGTTGCATTACAGTAGCCAAAACTAAATTTCAGAAACCCTTAGTCGACTAGTAAGGCTTGTTTAGTCGACTAATCGAATTTTTGATAAAACAGTTTAAAAACTTTTTAGTTAGTCGACTAGTAAATAAGTGGTTAGTCGACTAATTTTGGTTTGACCAAAATTGTTTGAAAATATCAGTTAGTCGACTAGACCTATATTTATTAGTCGACTAATAAGGTTCGGTCAAAAAGATTTTTTAAGTTTTCTCTCTTAGTCGACTGATAAGGACGAGTTAGTCGACTAATCGTGTTGAAACTTGATTTTTCCAAAAAAAATAACTCATCCAAACTAACCCAATCTTTTGAAAAAGATGGAAAATTTTGTTTCTCAAGAGAATTTATAAAATAAATGCATATAAGAATGCAATACAGTATGAGAGTGATTAACCAATAACTTTCAAACCAAACAAGATTAATAAGAGACATTTAAGATGTTAGTAGCAAATAATAAATAGATGAATGAAATAACATCTTACCAATAGCCAACCAAAGTTGGTTTACTTACTAATTCAATGAGGTCAACCATAATCACCATGATGATTTCCCATGACAGGTAGAAGTAAGGGCAAGATCTTCATCTTCATGGTTAGTGAAATTTAATTCAATTGCATCAAATTCTAAATGTTGAGGACAAAACCTTCTCTTGTGTCCCTTCTTGAGACAAAGCTTGCAAGATTGAGAATTTGATGAGCTTGATTCACAAGATGAGTAATTGATGGATATGGGAGTGAGTTGAATGCTTTCCTCATCATCATCCTCATCAATGATAATCTCATCATGGACATTTTGATCATGATTGAGCATTGGAAGAGTCATCTCCTCTTCTTCTTCATTCATTCTCAATTGGTCTTCATATTGAAGGAGAGTATTGAAAAGTTCCTCCAAGCTAAGAGATGAGATGTCAAAGGCTTCTTGGATGAATAAAACTTTTGGTTCCCATTTCCTAGATAAAGACATGAGATATTTTCCTACAAGAGATTCATTAGAATATATTCTTTCAAAAATTTTCAAATGACTAATAATGCAATTGAAGCAAATGTCATTTGAAAAATTGATTCATTGTGATTCATATGAAATGTTTCATATTCATGAACAAGCAATCGAATTTTGGATCTTTTCTCTTGAAGATTTTCATCATGAATAATTTCGAGCTCGTCCCAAATTCGTTTTGCCGTTTCATAATTAGAAACAAGTAACAACTTATCTTCACAAAGAGATTGAAGTAAAAACTGATTGGCAATATTATCAAGATGGAAAGTATCGTGATCATTTTCAGTCCACTCTTCCATAGGATTAGTAGGAGGACTTAAATGACCACAAACAATGAGCCATAATTTGAAATTTTGGGATTGAAGAAAAACGCTCATTCTATTTTTCCAAAATACATAATTTTTGCCATCAAAATGTGGAGGTTGGTCAATAGCATGACCTTCACCAAAGATTGGTCCATGAAAGTTTGCCATGATCTTTTGCTCAAAAAGATTTTTAAAACTAGAGCACCTGCTCTGATACCAATTGTTGGCCCAAAATATACTCTAGAGGGGGGTGAATAGAGTATAGCAAACTTTATGAAACAAAAACCAATTTCAAAATTTAATTCAAAAAGTCAAATTGAAGATAAATTATCAAGACAATATGAATTACAAGTAAAAAATTTAATAAGCAAGCAAATAAAGTAAATGCAAGAGATATAGAGAAAGAGAATCAAACACAAGAATTTTAACGTGGTTCAATCTCCATCTACATCCACGCCTCAAGAGCCCCGTCTTGAGGATTTCTCAATCCACTAAGAAACACTTTTTCAAGGTGGAGAAACCTTTACAACTTGTCTTCTTTCAAAGGTGGAAGACAACTCACCCACAAGGATTTTTCTCACAATCCTTACAATCTCTCAAGATTCAATAATGAATGAAACAATACAAATGAGAACTCCTTCAAGAGTGGATAAATACAATATGAGCTCAAACTAATATCTCTCAAGATTAAGAACTAGTATTGGCTTAGAGAGAAGAATATTGAAGAGCTTGAAACACTCAAATAATTGATGAACAAAATTGGATTAATAGAAAAGTGTTTCAAAATAACTTGGAGTGAATAACTAACTTGTCCAAGACTTATGTAAATGGTATTTAAAGGCTCTCATTATCATATAGCTGTTGGGAAGAATAATATAGCAGTTTTGGTTGTAAAAACTAGCCGTTATGATTTGCAGAGCATCATTAGTCGACTAGCACACGAGGATTACCCGACGAGAGCCTTTAAAAAGCACTTACAAAATAAGTCCGAAGTCGGTTAGTCGACTAGGACAGCTTGAGTAGTCGACTAGAGAGTTAAAAACAATAAGTTTTAGAAAACTGGGTTTGTTAGTCGACTAATAAACAAAGGGTTAGTAGACTAGCAACTTAAAATCACTTTGAACAAATTCTTCGGGCTCGATTAGTCTACTAGGACAAGAGGCGTTAGTCGACTAAGAAACTGTTAGTCGACTAATCACAAGGAATTAGTCGACTAGCTTATATTTTCATAAAACATGCTTACTGCCTTGCAGCTAGTCGACTAGCAACAAGGGGTTAGTCGACTAAGGAAGGCCATACGACACTTTTTATGAATTTTAAGCTGGATTTTGATTTAAGAAAAGCCCAAGAATATTTGGAAATAATTTTGGTCAAACAAAATGATTTTTCCAAGTTGTAAACCAGGTCAAGAATTTAAAGTATTTTTAAACTAAGCCAAATTAGTTTTAATTTTATAAGAGAGATTCACACATTAAGAGTCCTATCCAAAATTACACAAGGAATAAAAAATAGTCTTGTAATCTTCAATTCTTTGTCTTGTGCAAGAATGGGCAAAGATGGCTTTGAACAAATCTTCAGTTTCCTTTA
This sequence comes from Hamamelis virginiana, assembly GCA_017140935.1. Taxonomy (NCBI): domain Eukaryota; kingdom Viridiplantae; phylum Streptophyta; class Magnoliopsida; order Saxifragales; family Hamamelidaceae; genus Hamamelis; species Hamamelis virginiana. The sequence continues at coordinate 3,738 of JAESVK010050662.1, read as the reverse complement.
TTGAATAGGTACACATAGATGGCCAATGACAATGCTCATAACCTGATTCAATCAATATCCAAGAATATGTGTGCCAAAAGAGATATAACAAGTAAATTGCCAATAAAGATTAAACCACAACATAATGTTCAATGTTAAGTATACATGTGCATAATCATTACACAATGTTTGTTATCATCAAAACTCATAAATAAATAACTAAGGATTGAAGCCATAGGGCTAACAAGTCTAAAAAGTGATTTTAAAAGAACTCAAAATGGAATGAAATTCCATCTCTCATAACAAGTGTTTTGATCAAATTCAAACTCTCGAAGCTAGAGTCCAAGATAAGATAAAACCTCTACGATTATGTGGTTTATTACAATAGGAGAGTCCTAGGGTAATCGAACTACGTGGACTTTGATCTTTGTCAAGCAATTGATAAGGTACGTAGGCAATCAATAGGGTGCAAGTCCAATCTTAGGTTGACTTTGAGTCTCCTAAGACCCTTAGGATTGTGTATACTTTTGTACTATCTATTATTATTATTATATATTACTATTCATATTTTGTGGTTGATTAGATAAATAGCATTGTTTTGAAAAGATTTTGATTTAGCCCAAACTTAATTAGGAGACCTTTAATTAGGGCAAGGTGGGTGCCTACAAGGAGTTCCTTGGAACCTTCCCACTTCATAACCTAGCCCCCGAATCCAACTTTGATTCGAAGACTATGCTTTTCCAAAATATGGGGTCAATGTTTTATTGAAAATAAAACTTTTTTTGTGGTTTCCTTGTTCCCTAAAAATAAGGTGGCGACTCCCAGTTTTTTTATAAACTCTTATCCTTTTTCAAAACCCAATCTTAAGTGGATAATAGAGAATGATAAATGTGGAAAATAGAGAATGATAATAGAGAAGGATAAATCGAGACGGATAAACATCATCCACAATCCACTCAAGATCCCAAAGTGAACGAGAGGCTTCCCAATCCCTCGGGATATTCAGGTTGGCTGGTTCACAATACCCTACACCTACAGCCCAAGTCCATTAAAATTAATCCAGCCCAAATATATAACAGGCCAAAAAAAAAAATTATAACCAAAATTTGAATAGCCCAAAATCAGTGAGCCCAAATCCAGCAGTGAGCCACACAACCAACTTAAAAACCTCTTAAGTCTAGATTGGCCATGCATGCATTCACTACTTCTTTCCTCCTATGTCCCATACGAAACTTTTATTGATGATACATCCAGACTTCTCTAGATGGTCAGCATTTTCCAGATATTTGGAGGAGCAAAATGATGTTACATATATCATACTACAAAGATCGTCTATCTAAAAAGTAATCAATACAGTATAAAGCTCTCAATCATGTCGCGTCCACATGTTAATCTAGAAACAAAATGAATGGTGGACATGAGCCATGGTGAGAAACTGGCTATAAAGGTGGCAAAGATGAAGGCAAAACTTGGCCGCTACCTCAACAGACATCCTTCCAATGTTTTCACTCTACAAGCCAACCGATACATTCTATAAGGTAAGGGTATCTGCCTCAAATGTTTTAGTTCGGTCAATTGTCATTGATTTCATTATTAAAAGCAGGTGGTTTGTTCCCTTTTATTAGGCTCTTTGTATATTGCTATAGGAGGGGCAAAGGACACTAGACAAATTAAATAAATTTCCCTTTGAGCATTTTCACGGGGTTTCGGCCCCCCATTTTGGGGCAGTTTGTTTATTTAGTTCTATTTTACGTTTTCACTTGTTCTTCATAGATCTTGTCAGCCTGAGAGGCTATCAACAACCAGATTCGGATGTTGTGAATTGATTGCTGTAGATTTTAGCTTATGAAAAAATAAGGTTCAATAACTAAAATTTTGCAAAAAAAAAAAAATTTAGTCAATAGGGGCATTATTTTAGGAGCTCGCCTAGGGCATCCAAATCCTCAGGGCCGGCCCTGCATATCCCTACATGTGCAACTCCATGAGTAGAGAAGTAGGGGAGAGAGAAACTCTCATCCACTGCACCCACCTCATTATCTTAGAATGAAAACTGCTAATCTCCCAATTATGCACGGCTCGGGATCCAAAATGGCAATCACAAACCAAAACCCACTGAGCATCCCCTTCCAACCAAACCAAACCCAATCCTATTGGTTGGCAAAAAAAAAAACTAGTTGCCAGTATTGGATTTGCAACCCAAGTAATATTAAAAAATTATAATTTATAATATATAAAATATATAATATGAAATTTTTTATAATATTTTAATAAATATATAGTTAGCTATATACAGTCCCGATCTAATATACAAATGCCAATTTTTACCAATGTCAACATGAAAGAGAAAAAGAAAAAGAAACTCAATGGAATTCATAACTGTCTCAATCATTTTTTTTGTTTGTTCCTTTTTCTTTGTATTAAGAGGTAAGACGAAGCATATATGGATACATTTTATCTTAAACTAATGAAGCTTAGGAATGGAAAAGACAACCAAAACTTACGGCACGGGAGAATGTCGCTTAAGGCTGGGGAAAAGGTTGCAGCATGTTTGGTTCACCTGGATTAGCCCAATCCAAATGTGTTTAAAGTTTGGCTCTTTACTTTAAAAAAATTAATAAATAATAAAAATAAAGAAAATTCGGCTCTTGTCGTATTCGGGAAAAAAACAAAAAGGATTGGCTTTTGGACTTGATTGACGCCACTCATTGTCTTATTATTTCTAAATAAAATTGGAAGGAGCTATTTGCCCTCCATGGAGTGACATCCGCCCTCCGATCTTCATTCATAATGGGACTAAATACCAATTATACCCTTAAAGCTTTATAATTAAAAAAAGGGCAGCGTTATTGCCACGTCAGAAAAGTTTTCTGCCACTGCAACTAAATAAATTATGAAATGAATGGACTATTGTACCCTCCTCCCTCTCTCTTCTCTCTTTCTCGATGTAGCCTCACCCTCTTATGTCCCTCTCTCACCTCCCTCACTCTCTTCTCTCCCTTTCCCAATGATTTATTGAAGAGCAATTCAACTAGATCATCAAGTAAACGGTGGAGATTCAAGATTTGCTTCTTAGAAGCAACAATGACCGTAAGGATTCATTTGTGTTCTTGACGCCTTCAACAACTAATACCGCAAAAAAAAAAAAAAAGAGAGAAGAAAAATGTGATCATAAAGGTGAGAATTTGAAGGAAAGGCGGAACTTCGTTGAGGTAAAAGTCGCTGGCAAGGTGAAAGCGAAGGAAGGCACCAGTGAGAAGGTGTCAGCTCACGAGATTTCTATATAAGGAATCGAGCGATTGAGGAAGGAGATAAGAGACGATCGTATTTCCTTCCAAGCAAGATCTCGTTGGTTTCTTTCCTAATGTGGATGGATTGAGGAAGAACTTCCCTCCATTATGAGTAGGGCTGCAAATGAGCCGAGCTGCTCACGAACGGCTCACAAATGTGTTTGATAAGGATTCGACTCGTGTTCATTAATTTAGTAAACAAGCCAAGCCCAAACCTTAAATTTAGGCTTGTTTAATAAACAAGCAAAGCTCAAGCACACCTACGCTCAGCTTGTTTGTGTTCGTGAAAAAGCTTGTTAGTTGGCTATTGAACAAGCTCATTAAAACCTTGTGTTTAGACACATAAAAAAAATTATAATTTAGGCTTTAATAAGCTCAACAAATTCATGACTTTATTTTTTTGGCTCAAATTTTTTTATTTCCAATATAAACCGAATAAATAGAAGTCATTTTTTAAGATTTCTACATTAAT
>JAESVK010050650.1:0-23840 GCA_017140935.1 Hamamelis virginiana | reverse complement strand
AGGAGCAAAAGTTTCATCAAAATCTATACCTTCTTCCTGAGTATATCCCTGTGCAACAAGCCTAGCCTTGTTTCTAACAATGACACCAGATTCATCAGTCTTATTTTTAAAAATCCATTTAGTTCCAATGACATTCTTATTTGATGGTCTAGGAACTAAATCCCAAACATCATTCTTGACAAACTGATGAAGCTCTTCTTGCATGGCAAGAACCCATTCCTCATCAAGCAAGGCTTCTTTGACATTTTTGGGTTCAATCTTAGAGGTATAACTCAGAAATGTCATCTCATTCTCAATTTGACTCCTAGTCCTAACTCCAACTTCAGGTTTTCCCACTATATTCTCACTAGAATGATATCTTTTAGACCAAGAGTTTGAAGGAATTGAATCATCAACAGGTGTAGAATTTGTCCCTTGATCATCACTACCTCTTTCACTTTGAACATTAACAACCTCCATATCATATTTTGATGAGTAAGGATCATTCAATGATTCATCTTCAACATCTACAGATTTGTCAATTTCTTTGCTCACCAAATCATCAATGACCACATTTATCGACTCCATCACAGTAGATGTCCTAAGATTGAACACTCTATAGGCACGACTGTTAGTGGAGTATCCTAGAAGAAAACCATCATCACTCCTAGAGTCAAATTTTCCTAAGGATTCTCTATCCCTAAGAATGTAACATTTACTTCCAAAGACTCTAAAATATTTCAAATTGGGTTTCTTTCCTTTCCATAATTCATATGGAGAGCATTGGGTGTGAGGCCTCACATAAACTCTATTGATGATATGACAAGCAGTATTGACAGCCTCAGCCCAAAAGTGTTTGGCTAAAGATTTGCTCAAAAGCATGACACGAGCCATTTCTTGAATGACTCTGTTTTTCCTTTCAACAACACCATTTTGCTGAGGTGTTTTGGGGGCAGAAAATTCATGGTTAATGCCCTCACTGTCACAAAATTCACTAAACTCAGTGTTTTCAAACTCCCTTCCATGATCACTTCTTAACCTAATGATTTGATTGATAGTACATCCTTTCTCAATTTGAAGTTGCCTACACAAGGCTTTGAAGTTTTCAAAACAATCAGATTTTTCTCTCAAAAATTTTACCCAAGAGAATCTAGAGAAATCATCAACCATCACAAAAATGTATCTCTTTCCTCCTAAACTTTCAGTTCTCATTGGACCCATGAGATCAACATGAACAAGTTCTAGAGGTCTAGATGTGTTAATACCACTTGTTTTCTTATGAGACACTCTAATTTGTTTGCCCTTTTGACATGGTCCACATACACTTTCCTCAATTTTGTCAAACTTAGGAACTCCTCTAACAATTTCATTTTTTGACAATTTTGAGAGATCTTTGAAATTTATGTGACCAAGACGTTGATGCCAAAGCTCAACATCATCAACTTTGGCTCTATTACAAACTAGAGACTCATTTGGAACTATTCCATAACAGTTGTCACTTGTTCTTTTTCCTTCAAGAACACACTTCCCATCTTTACCAAGGACACGACATGTAGCCTTAGTGAAGTTTACTGAAAAATTACTGTCACAAAGATGACTAATGCTAATGAGATTAGCTTTAAGACCATCAACAAAAAGAACATCTTCAAGCTTAGGAAAGCCATGAGATTCAACAATCCCTTTACCTTGAATGTTTAATCTATTACCATCACCAAAAGTGACAGTCCCTCCATTACACTCTTCAAGATGAACAAATAAGGATTTGTCACCTGTCATATGACGAGAGAAACCACTATCAAAATACCACTGTTTACTCTCTTTTGCCCTCAAGGCAGTGTGCACGACATTACATTTAAGACTTTCCTTTCTTACCCAAACTCTATTCCCTGTCTTACCTTCATGCACCTTAGGTAGCTTTCTATTTGATCCCAAATCAATTTTTAACCTAGGAGCATTTCTTGGTCTAGACAACTCAAGATTTTTGTGAATGAGAAAACAATTTGGTCTAATGTGACCAACTTTTCCACAATGATGACAAGTAGGTGAGAATTGCCTAACTCTACCCCTATTCATCAACTTGAAACAATTTGGTCTTGAATGACCAATGACACCACAGTGATGACAAATCACTTTCTTTTGAGAGACACTTTTCACTTGGGTTTTACCTTTTCTAGGACAATTAGGTCTTATGTGACCTACAACCCCACAAGAGTGACATGTGGGAATCTTCTTGAAGGAATTTGGATTGAAGTGAGTCCTCTTATGACTAGGTTGAGGCAAAGTCTCATTTTCAAGAGATGACTTGGAAGAAGGAACAAACTTGGTTCCTGAGGTTGATGGACCACTAGATGGTCCAACATAGCCTAGTCCAGATTTATCACTAAAGGACTTCCCAATGCTAAGAATGTGATCCAATTTTTTACTCCCATTGGACAATTTCAACAATGTTTCATTTGCTAATTCCAATTCCTTTTCAAGATTTCTAATCTTCAAACACAAACAACTATTACTCTCAATTTCTGACTTGAGTCTTGATTCAAGGCTCTTTACTTCTTTTTGATACTCACTCACTTTTGACACACAAGATTCATTATCCTGTTTCAAAACAATAAGTCTATCATTCAAAGCAAATTTTTCAGTTTTCACATCTTGTATGTGAACCACATGATTTTTCAGCTCTTCTTTGAGTATCTCAATTTCACTCTCATCAGACTTGGCTTTCAAGGCCAAAGACACATTTTTTCTTTTTCAGTTGATATGCCTCTTCATACAGGTTATCATAGGCCTTTTGAAGCTCAGTTTCATCATCCTCTAGACTTTCAGACTCATCACTAGACACTCCTAGCAATAACTCTAAGTCATCTATATCCTTTTTGTTGGATGACACCTCATGTGTTTCCAAGGACACAACAAAAGCTTTCAATTCATTTTCAGAAGTAACATCAGACAATTGATTATCCAAACACATACAAGCACCAATAAGATCATTAAGAGCAATAGAATTTATATCTTGACAATTAACAAACTCAACAACTTTCATAGAGAGTTCAAAAGACAAGGATTTTACAATTTTGTCAGCAATTTTTGAATCATCCACATTTTCTCCTAAGTCATTCAAGGAATTTACAATGTCACAGAGTTTTGTGTGGAAATTACAAAAACTTTCATGATCACTCATCTTGATAACATCAAATTGATTCAATAGACTATTTAGTCTATGATTTTTCTCACATATGCTTCCCTCATAAACAATCACAAGATGATCCCAAGCTTGTTTTGCTGTTTCAAAATTTTCAATTAGCTTAAGATCATGATCATTTAGAGCCTCACATATAAATTTGAAACCAATTTTATTCCAATTTTGAGATTCAATTTCATCCCGATTCCAATTTTCAAGAGGTTTCAAGATGAGTTCACCATTAGTGTTTAACATGGGATGTGACCAACCCATTTCCACACTTCTCCACACATTAACATCAATGGATTCTAGAAAAATTTTCATCTTGATTTTCCAGTACATGAACTTAATGTTCTCCAACCTTGGGGGTTTTTGAACACAAGTGGATTCACACATAGGATTTGTAGTCACAACAAAGGCAGTGAAATTACCCTCCTCATTTTCAGACTCATTCTCATGAGAGGTATTATTCTCCTCATCACTATCACTCAAGGTAGCATTATGAGCTTTGTTTTGATTTCTTCTCTTTTCAGGACATTCTGCAGCCCTATGACCAGGTTTGTGACAATTGAAACATTCTTTTCCAGTTTTTGAATTCCTATTGTCAACTTTTGCTGATGATGTCCCTTGACCTCTGTCAAACTTTTTATTTTGGTTTGAAAAACCTTGTTTAGCTTTGAGATATTTTTTGTATTGTTTGACAAACAGTGCAAGTTCATCATCATTCACATCAAGACCATTTTCAATTGATTTAATCTCTTCCTTCATTGAAGATAGAGCAATACCTTTGTTTTTAGTTTTTGAATCTTTTAGATTCATTTCAAATGTTTGAATGGATCCAACCAATTCATCCACTCGAATTGAACCTATGTCTTTGCTCTCTTCAATAGCAGTGATTTTGGGTTGGAACCGATCAGGAAGAGATCTCAAAATCTTTTTGACAACTTGAAAATCAGGAATTCTTTCACCAAGATTAAAAGAGGAGTTAACAATGTCACTCAACTTAGCATAAAACTCTGAAAATGTCTCATTTTCTTCCATGCAAATTCTTTCAAATTGAGAAGTGAGCATTTGAAGTTTTGAGTTCTTGACAAGGGTAGTACCTTCATGAGTTATTTTCAAAATATCCCATGCTTCCTTGGATGTTTCACACATCATGATTCTACGATATTCGCTAGCAGTCAAGGCATTGCAAATAGCATTCAACCCTCTACTATTCCAACTAGCTTTTTCTAATTCTTCCTTTTCCCATAAATCAGCGGGTTTAGGTATGGTGTCCTCACCAACTTTCATAGTGGGAGGGGTCCAACCTCTCTCAACAGTAACCCATACCCTTTCATCTAGTGATTTCAAAAATATCCTCATTCTAGCCTTCCAATAGGCATAATTTGATCCATCGAACTTTGGTGGACGTGTGACAGAATTTCCTTCCTCCATGGGGGAGGGAAATTATGATCTAGAGACCTTATCACCTAGGTGTAAGCCTATCACAGTGAATTAGGCTCTGATACCAATTGAAAAACCTAATCCCTACTAGATCACACGAATTTCAACACTTGTAAATTCAAGTAACAAGTTTGAAATAGATCAGCCACACTCAAGAGACATATATGTATCACAGAACACAGAATGAATTAACTATCAAGAGGGATCCATGAACACAAGAATCATTCCATCCTTCTTGATAGTTTGAAGTCACAACAACAAATAATGATTGAACACACAATATACGTGGAAACCCTTTCGGGAGAAAACCACGGGAGAACAAAAGCAATCCACTATGAAAGAAGAGTTACAGAGATTATACCATACACTCTATCTCACCAACCCATGGCCTAGTGTACTGAGATCTCCTCAACTCAGTCCATCGAGTCCTCCTTCTTCAAAGCTTGCTCATCAACTACACCAGTAGTCTCACTCTTGATGTCTTCATCCAAGAGCCATGAGAATGATCCAGTCTCCACAGATGATTCTCACTCCATGTATGTAAAATGTGTTTTCCAAGGTTTCTAATCCATTCTAAGAAGGTTCATCATCAAATGATCAATATTCAAGCTAATCCTCAATTTAGAAATGAAGAACCACAGCCATTAAGTGAAGGAACAAAATAGGTCTAGGAATAGAAATGATTTCTGGCGGCTGAGGTCACTGAATCTCGAGTGACTTATTCCTTTTATAGTAACCACAGTAACCAATGAGAAAACAGGGCTAAAATTAGGTAAAATTAGGGTTTGCACGTACTTGGATCGATCCAGGCAAGGCTTGGATCGATCCAACTTGAATTGGGCCAAAAACAACCATTCTGTAAGAAGTTTAACTCGAAACTGGATCGATCCAGCCAAGGCTTGGATCGATCCAACTTGGCCAATTTAAGTTCTTTAAAATATGTATTGTGAAGGTGCAAACAGTGGATCGATCCAGGTAAACCTTGGATCGATCCAAGCATTCCTAACTTTCTAATTTTCACATTTGCAAACCATGGGATCGATCCAGATCAACCTTGGATCGATCCAAGTATTCATAAACCCTGATTTTTACAAGTTTGAACATGCATATGATGGAATCTAACCTCCTAGGTTCAAACCTTAGGTCACTAGGTCACTTACCATCCTAATCCATGAAGTTATAGAATCATTTTGCCACGGCTTCACTTGAGATCATCAGTACACATCTATAAATGTACAAACCCAAACCAAGTTTTGAAACGAAACTATCCAACACACAAACACTAAACCTAACAAGAATTTCAACACTATTTTATGGTCATTGATCTTAGATGGGATTGCCTCTACCCACTTGGACACATAGTCCATTACCAGCAAGATATACAGGTTACCAAAGGAGGATGGGAAAGGTCCCATAAAGTCGATGCCCCAACAATCAAAAACTTCAATAACTAAGATGGGTGTGAGGGGCATCATGTGTCTCCTAGTCACTCCCCCTAACTGTTGGCAACACTCACAGGTTTTACAAAGTTCGAATGAATCTTTGAACAATGAAGGCCAATAAAAACCACATTGCAAAATTTTGGCGGCTGTCTTCCTAGCAGAGAAATGACCCCCACATGCCTCACTGTGACAAAATGACATAATGCTCGATATTTCAATATCCGGCACACATCTTCTCAATATTTGGTCAGGGCAATACTTGAAGAGGTAAGGGTTATCATAGAAGTATTTCTTCACCTCTCTCAAGAATTTCTTCCTATCTTGGGTACTCCAGTGGGTAGGAACTTGTTCAGTAACAAGATAATTCACTATATCCGCGAACCAAGGGCAATTAGAAAGAGCAAACAGTTGTTCATCAGGGAAAGTCTCTACAATGGGGAGGGTGTTAGCAGAATCATCAAAGGAGATCCTTGACAAGTGGTCGGCGACAACATTCTCAACTCCCTTTTTATCCGTAATTGTTAAATTGAATTCTTGGAGGAGTAGAATCCACCTAATTAGTCTCTGCTTGGCATCTTGCTTTGTCAAAAGGTATTTAAGTGTCGCATGGTCAGTAAAGACTAAAATAGGTGAACCTAAGATGTACGACCGAAACTTGTCTAAGGCAAAAACCACCGCTAGCAACTCTTTCTCAGTAGTTGTGTAGTTTCTTTGGGCATCATTCATTGTTCTACGAGCGTAGTAAATGACATGTGGTTTTTTATCCACCATTTGACCTAACACCGCTCCTATGGCGAAGTCACTGGCATCACACATAATTTCAAAGGGCAAATTCCAATTCGGTGTTTGCATGATAGGAGGTGAAGTTAGCATCTCTTTCAGTTTACAAAAAGCGACCTCACAATCATGCCCCCACTCAAAAGGAACGTCCTTTCCCAAGAGATTACACAAGGGTCGCGCAATCCCGCTAAATCCCTTAATGAACCTCCTATAAAAGCCAGCGTATCCTAGGAATGATCTCACATCTTTTACAGTCTTAGGAGAAGGTAGCTTAGCGATTAATTCGATCTTAGCCTTATCAACCTCTATTCCCCTAGACGACACGATATGTCCTAGGACTATTCCCTGTGTCACCATGAAATGACACTTTTTCCAATTAAGCACAAGGTTCGTTTCCTCACATCTTTTCAGAACCTTAGACAGGTTCTCTAAGCAACCATCAAAAGAATCCCCGAAGACTGAGAAGTCATCCATAAAAACTTCAACAATCTTCTCCACCATATCACTGAATAACCCAATCATACATCTCTAGAAGGTACCAGGGGCATTACACAAACCAAAAGGCATGTTCCTAAAGGCAAATGTCCCAAAGGGACATGTAAAAGTAGTCTTTTCTTGGTCCTCTAAAGAAACTTCTATTTGGTTGTAGCCCGAGTACCCATCTAGGAAACAATAGAATGCATGCCCCGCAACTCTCTCTAGGATTTGGTCAATGAAGGGTAAGGGGAAGTGGTCTTTCCTAGTGGATCAATTTAACTTTCTGTAGTCAATGCACACTCGCCACCCCGTGGTGACTCGTGTGGGAATCAATTCACCCTCTTCATTCTCTACCACAGTAATACCCGATTTCTTGGGCACCACTTGTATAGGACTCACCCACTTGCTATCCGCTATGGGATAGATTATCCCTACATCCAACAACTTCAGAACCTCCTTTCGCACTACCTCCTTCATTATGGGGTTCAATCTCCTTTGAGGTTAGCGTGAAGGTTTGACATCATCCTCAAGATAAATCCTATGGGTACAAAGAGAGGGACTAATTCCCTTGAGGTCGGCGATGGACCAACCTATGGCACTCTTGTGATCTCTAAGCACTTCTAACAATCTAAGCTCTTGGTCAATCTCCAAGTGAGAAGAAATGACCACGGGATAAGTCTCATTGTCACCTAGATATACATATTTCAAATCTGAGGGCAAAGGTTTCAATTCTAATTCCGGTGGTTGGATACTTGATGGCACAAGACTCTTTTCAATGGGTGGCAATGCTTCGAAACGAGGCACCCACCCATTTACTTCCAAAACTTCCTTTTCATTGAGCATGGAGTATAGAAACTCCATCTCATCACTCACTTCCTCAACATCAACAATTCCATTCACTAAACATGACTGTAGCGGATCATCATGGGCGGAAAGATCCCATTGGTGCTGCACTAGAGTATCTATCCTACTCACCTCATGCACCTCATCCTCCATATCTTCCCCCACTTTTTTCATCAAGTTGAAAATATTCAAATTAACAGTCATGTTCCCAAAAGTGATGGTCATAAGCCCACTCCTACACTGGATCAGTGCATCAGCTGTGGCCAAGAAAGGCCTCCCAAGAATTACAGGGAATTGACTCCCTGAATCTAAAACAGGTTGGGTCTCTAAAACCACAAAATCGACGGGAAAGTAGAACTTATCTATTTGCACTAGGACATCCTTGACTACCCCCCTTGGAATTTTAACACTCCTGTCAGCTAACTGCAGCTTGATGATAGTTGACTCTAACTCTCCCAACCCCAACTCCACATAAACAGAATATGGCAATAGATTGACACTTGCTCCCAAATCCACTAAAGCTCTACCCACCTTGGAGTTCCCTATGGTTATCTCAATTGTAGGGGTCCCGGGGTCTTTGTATTTACGGGGCAAGGTATTTTGTATGAGAGATGTGGATTGCTCAGTCATGAACACTTCCTTATGTACACCCAAATTTCTTTTCACAGTACACAAATCTTTCAAGAACTTTGCATACGAGGGCATCTGTTTAATAGCATCCAACAAAGGTATGTTGACTTTCACCTGTTTAAACAATTCAAAAATTTCTGCATGATTGGTTAACTTCTTAGGTGCCCTAAGTCTTTGGGGAAAAGGGGCGGCAGGAATGAATGTAGCCTTCTCTTGGCTTGAACCAATCTCAACACCACTTGGTTTGGGATGCTAGGCTCATTTTCAATTTCTTTCTCATCCCCCTTAGATTCCTTTTGTAGATTTAGAGAAACTTCTTTGTTGGAATCTTTGGGTGGGATGGTTTTATCAATAATCTTTCCACTTCGAAGAGTGGTGATGGCCTTAGCATGTTCATGGTTCCTTTCATTGGGATTTGAGGATCCAATGCTATGTTGACCTTGTGGATTTTGCACGGGTTGAGAGGGGAACTTCCCTTTTTCTTGTTGAAGTGCACCCAAAGTGGTGGTCAACTTAGTCAATTGGGTTCTCATATCCCCTATGGCTTGAATGGTTTGAGCTTGATTTTGCATAAGTTGTACAATCACATCATCATAATTTCTCTTATGGGATGGTAGGTACGAGTTTACCGGTGGTGGACCAAAATTTGAGTTAGGGTTTAATGGGAACCCTTGACCTTGGTAATTGGGACCTTTACCATGATTTTGAAAACCTTGGTTTTGAAAGTTTTGATTTTGGAAGTTTTGACCTTGAAAACCTTGGTTACTTTGAAAAGGATTTGGAGGTGGGTTGCTTTGGCTTGAGGAAGCATTTTCTCAATCACTCTTCCAACTAAAATTGGGGTGTTTACTCCACCCCGGATTGTAAGTTTCAGAAAATGGAGAGTTGAAGGGCTTCCTTTGGTAGTTGAGAGCATTAGCTTGCTCAATTTGAATGGCTCCCTTAACTTGGGGAAGATTAGGGCAATCATTGGTGGAATGAGTGGGATCATCGCAAATTATGCACAAATCCTCCATCCTAGGTCCCATAGGTGTCGTAGGCACTTTGGGCACGGTGCTCACCTCACTCACTTTATGTAGCTCTATGGCCTCTAACTTCCTAGTCAAGCTAGCGATTTTGGCTTGGAGGTCATCATTATCTTTCACATGATGCTTTCCTCCTCCCACAGGCACATTTTGCACTCTAGCAGCATCAAGAGAGGAATTAGTCTCCCAATTCCGGGCATTCACTGCTATGGAATCAAAACACTGTATGGTCTCTTCAGGGCTCTTCTCATAAAACTGTCCCCCACTCATCATTTGGATATACTGCTTGTTTTCTAAAGAAAGCCCTTGATGAAAGTAACCAATGATTTGGCCTATATCCAAACCATGATGAGGGATAGCATTAAGAAGCTCTTTGTATCTTTCCCATACAGTTGCAAAAGATTCACCCGATTTTTCAGAAAAATTTTGGATTGCTCTTAAGAGTGCATTAGTGCGCCCCGGAGGGAAGAATTTATCAAGAAATATACGTTGCATGTCACTCCAATTGTGGATAGAATTAGGAGTAAGAGAGTGAAACCATATTTTCGCTTTGTCCTTAAGAGAGAAATGGAATAAAATCAAGCATATGATATGTATGGGCGATCCTGTAGAAAGGAATGCGCTACACACATCCTCAAAATCTCTCATGTAGGTATAGGGATTCTCATAATCGAACCCTCTATATTCAGGGAGAAGACGAATCATCTCCGGTCTGATGGGAAAATTGTTGGCCTCTTGAGGTAGGCAAATACATGAGGGCGTGGTGGTTCGTGTAGGTCTCAGAATCTCTCTAAGAGTCCTCCCTAGGTTAGCCAAAGGGACAGGGGGTTCTCTATATGGTTGAGGATGGGGATTAGGAATCCCCCTTCCCACCGCCGGGGTTGCCGGCGGTACAACACCATCTCCTTGTCTCGGAGGGTCATAAGGTCTTTGTGGGTTATGAGGTAACCCTTGGTTATTTGGATTTAAAGGAATTTGTTGATTTTCAGTGTGCTCCATCAAAGGAGTGGAAAGTAAGTGAAACAGACGTCTTGCTATTGGATTTCTTGGAGCTTGTTGAGGTGTGATTCTTACAAGTCGGTGTTGCTCATCACGAGCCCACACCGAGATGCACTAATTCTACCCCAACCAAAATGATATTAACAAGTATTATATACACAAAGAATTTTTGCATAAAGTAAAAGAGGGGAGAAAACTTACCGGATTTGCAATGTCATTGCAAATTACCACTAGCTCTCTCTCCGAATCAACTAGAACGCTCGCCACTCCCCGGCAACGACGCCAATTGCTTGAACATAAAATGATGTGTGCGCATGAGATTCCCAAGCGTAGGAGTCCTATGGTCGTCAAGCAATGAAACTAGGGAGTACCTAGGTCATTTCCATAAGGAGTGGAATAGGCTCTAGCGATTCTTAGGTTATGCTACCCAATGAATGCAAAAACAAGTGTAAAACATGGGGTTTTGTTTGGTTGTTGAGATTTGTGCCAAATTAATGGCAATGGTTTGATATGAAAACTTGTAAATGAAGGAAATGATGGGTTCTATGGATTCATTCCTTCCTAACCTAGGTTTAGTAGTTTCTCAAACAATACACATTCAATAATCCATGTGACCTATGGTTTTGAATGGAAGAATTTAACAATACAAGCTCAAGAGAATAAAACATATGATGGGATGCAACTTACCACTCATTTTGATATTTTCACAAACACATGGAGTTCATATGTGCTCATCACCAAAATACAACATCTCACCGGTCATATTTTGGTCATGAATATGAATCCATATGGTTTCAAAAGAGAAGAGAGTAGAAGAAGCTACATTCCATTATCATTGAAGCATTTGAGACAAGAAACCACATTTACCTAAGGCTTTGGAGAGGAACTTCACCATAGAACCCTCCTTGGATGCTTAGCTAGCCATTAAGAAAGAGAAAAACACCAAACACAACAATCAATGCTGAAAAAGAGTAAATGCTACGTATTAAATGAACCAAAAGAAATGTACCATACAACCTTGAGATTAAAATGGAGATAAACAACCTAAACTAAGGATTACAGAGTAAGAACAACAAATAAACTAAACTACTCTATGTAGGAAATGCAAGAAACCCTAGAAAACAAGAGAAAACCCTAAAAACTAAGCTAACCCTAGAAAAACTAAGTTAAGAAGAAGAGAGAGTGTCTCAACCAGCTCCAAAAACACCTTAAATACGCCCCCCAAAAGGGTATCAGACATGGGGACAAAAGACAAGAGTATCCTTGCATTTAGAGCAATTTACAAATGGCCCGGAAGTTTTCCCGAACAAGGGTACCGGTACCCCTCCATGTAGGGACCGGTACCTAACTCTTCTGCACAATGGGTACCAGTACCCATTGGAGGGGTACCGGTACCTCCCTTGCTTCATGCTCAAAAACAGCTTCATTTGCACACCGAGCCTCCTCGCTTCAGCTTCGCTTGTCCCGGATGATTATATGAACTTGAGAGACCGCTCCAAAGGTGCTAGGTCCTCCTTTGCACTGGAATAGAGCGAATAATTTGCTTGGGGGAAGCTTTGACGGGAAATGCACTAAGGATGCATAACAACGGGGAATGAGAATGCACTTGCTAGCCTTAATCGCCGAATGAAAACCCTCGAAATTCATCGAACACCTCCAAAAGATGGATTTAGCGCCATGCAACCTGCAAGTGCTCAAAAACAATGAAAGAATCAAAAGCACCAGAATTAAGTCGAACTAGGGCTTAAGAACAGGTAACATGTACAAAAAGACGAGTAAAAATGGGAGAATTTATGTGCTAAACATTTTATCTTTAAAATTTCTTTATCACATTGTGGGTATCATTTCTGCAAACCCTCACGAGACTACACTCGTCCACTAGGGGTGACTTAGTGGTTTAAAAGGCTTGTTGCATACGCTAAATGCAATCGCGATTCCCTGCGAAAGTGGCTTTTTCAATTTCTAGTTTTAATTCGTTGTCTTTAGAGTATAGCTATTTGCTAAGAGACTAGCAAAACCTAAGTTGGGGAGTGTGATTGTATCACAATCATGCTCTCAAATTATGGTATTACTGTGTTATCTTATATAATAGTTGCGTAATAATATCTCGTTTTATATAAAATTTGTATAAATTAGTTAAATTCTCTTTTTCAAGAAATCTGTTCAGGTTATATAAATACGAAGTCGTCACCGATAAAGCCTTGATTATCGTCATGAATAAAGAGCATTCCAGAAAAGATCAACAATAGCCATTGAAGTGCGAAAAGAGTGCAAAAGAAATTCTGCACATTCAAATCAAAGAGCCAACATGACTATCGACAGCCAAGTCTCGCTATCGATAGAAGTACTATCGATAGACACACTTCGCTATCGATAGACCTTAGGCGGCTGAGGGCTGTCTTAGATATTTTGAGATATTTCAAGGGCATAATCGTCTTTTACATTTTCATTCTATATATATACGTGTAAGGGCGACTTAAAGAGGGTTTAAGACTTTTGCTCTTAATCATTACTGTGTCATTTTTAATAAACTTCATATTACAGTTCAATTCTGCTTTTTATTCGGTCATTTACTTTTTCAGCACTTTCTACTTTTCTGCAATTTTTCCTTTAATGAATGGCTCAATTCTCACTTGAGAATTGTCCTTTAACTGCACTTTTTCCATCCCGTGACCCCTTAGAGCTTGTCATGGATAAAGGATACTCTCCTCTATTGATGTGTAGCTAATACTCCAAGCTTGGGTGAGGATGAAGTTGGATTCTTTATGCAATTCTATCTTATAAACATCCCTTTATTTGTATTATGTGATTGCATAGTTGTGAAGGTTTTACTGCACACTATCGCTAAATATAATATCATATAATTGTACATCTGTGATTGCAATTATATAATTATGCAATGGTACTTATTGGGATGAATACAAACCAGCATGCTTTATCCCCAATTAAGGTGTGTTAGCCCAAAATATACTCTAAAGGGGGGTGAATAGAGTATTGGCAATTTAAAAACTGGTTTATAAATGGGATGAAGTGTTTTTGAAAACTCAAACTTTTGATAACTAGAATGCAAGATTAAATCTCAACTCAACAAAATATATAAAGCAAGTAAATAAATTTAAATGCAAGAGATAGAGTTAGAGAAATTCAAACACAAGGATTTTAACGTGGTTCGGTCTCCGCCTACGTCCACGCCTCAAGATCTCCGTCTCGAGGATTAATCCACTATCAATCTTACTTCCGGTGGAGATTCAAACCTTTACACAGCCTTCTTTCACAGTGGAAGACTCTCACCAAACAAGGTTTATACAAAACCTTAAACTCACAAGAAATACAAGTGAATATGGATGACCACCATTATGATTCTCAACAATACTGAGAATACATCAAATAAGCTCACAATAATATCTCTCAAAGATTTAAACTAATTTGCTCATAGAGAGAAATACAGGAATTGAATCACTCAAGAATGATGAACACTTGTAAGCTACAATAGTGTATATGATTGGATGTAGAATTAAGCTTCATGGCAAGTGTATTTATAGCCTTAGAAATCAGCTATACGTTGGAGCGTCTAGGAGGAGAGTCTTGGCAATCTGCAGATTCAAACTGGTTTGAAAAATGCAACAAATCCGTTTGGAGGTGCAGCCATATTTGAATCAGCATTCACAATGTCAAATGCTACAGCAGCAGCTTTGACAATTACTCCAACAGCAACCTGCCAACTATTCCTGCATTTTACTTTTAATTACTTTTACTTTCATTTACTTAAGTTTACAATGTAAATAATTCCTTAACTAAAGTGGATTCGAAACCCGGGGTTTTCCTTTACTTTGAATTAATCATATTTTTATGCTCTTTAGTTTAAACAAACAATCAACTCTTCAAAATCGAGAAATCGTTTGGTAACTAAAATCAGGTTCAAAATAACTTCTCGTAACTCAGCCATTAGTCCCTGTGTTCGACACCCGAGCACTAATTACTTTTCTAACGAATTGAGGTTTTAAGCACGAGTCATTTATAAATTTAAATATTGATCACAAGCAAGGAATAACCTCCCTTGTTTGGGCCAATCACTTTCTAGCTCGTGTAGCAAATCTTTCCATACAATGGCCCAATCATCTTCAATCATACCCATCTGTCCCGCAACGGATCGAAATCCACAGTTTCTATCGGCCTTGACCCCTACCGTGAAAGCAACGTGAGCAAAAATTGCTTTAGGAATTAGTTTTCCATATTTCTTAGTATCATCACCCTGTCAACAAATTGAGGACATTGGCTTCTTCACAATTGGCAGTTTAATCCTCTTTTTCGAGAATGCAGCATCCATAAGCTTTTGTTTAGAATCAATCGATTCGTACTCAAATTCGGATGGATCCCGATTGGTCGATACGTCTTCACGTACCCTCTTCTGACTACTACCCTTCGGTCTACCTCTATTGGATTTCTTCACTTTTGGCTCGAGTAGAATAGTAGCGGACGGCTTCATAATTTCCTTCAATTTTAGGTACAAATCTTGTTGGCCCTCGGGAGTCGAATCATTAAACTTCTGTATGTAGAGATCAATTAGTGGCCGATAATTGAACATGTCATTTCGGATATTCTCAACCACTGGAGTATAGGAAATAGACCTCCAATATATATGAATCTAATCAATGGGAATAGGCCTTCCATCAATCTTCCACGTTAACAACTGTTGGGCACAAGGAAGCCCGTGTGTGCGAGTCAGTACACAACGGCAAACCTTTTCATCGACTCCCACATTGTCAGTACTCTCCAATTCGTCGACAATCAACTCCAACACCCTATGAGATACAATACCAACAAGCAATTTGCACTGTGGAATCCCCTGGACCTTATGATGAACCTTAAACATACTCACTTCAAAAGATGCCTTGATTTGATTATGTTGTATAAGCATCTTGCCATGTACAAGTTTAAAAACTTCTAGGAGGTTATTCATCGATGTCCCCAAGCACCTCTTCAATGCCGCATGGGCGCTCTCCACTCTATTGGTTGTCGTACAACCGAAGTACATGTAGCTATCAGTCCACGCAGCCACAAAATTTTTTTTGAAGTCATTCAACCAATAAGACTTTAAGTACTCCAAAGCCTTTGGAAATTCAGAGAACGTCTCCTCCATTCTGTTTAACTGATAAACATACATCTCTTCATCTTCTGCATTCACTAAATCCCACCATGAACATAGAAATGATGACCAATCTTCTCCCCTTTCAAATAACTTCTTGCAGTTTTGTGATATGTTTCTTGAAATATGTCACCTACATATGAAATTCTTTGCATTTGGGAAAAAAAATTTGACGGCCTTAATCAGTGCAAGTTCACGATCTGTAACAACAACCAAATGCGTATAACCTTCACCAATTGCGGATGCCAATTGCTCCAAAGCCCATAATAATAGTCCTCACGCTCAAATTCCATCAATGCAAATGCCAAAGAGTAAGTGATATCCGTTGAGGTTAATCCAACAATCTGTAGTAGAGGCATCTTGTACTTGTTGGTCTTGTAGGTGCAATCCATCAAAAGAACATGGGGAAAACACTTAACAAGTTTGATGGATTCAGGATGTGCCCAAAATATGCTCGTTACTTCACTTCCGTCCTCCGAAATTTTATGCCTCTCGAAATACCCATCCTTGGTGATCTATTTAAAGAGTTTTTGCACTACCGTTCTTCCCCCCATATCCATTCTATTCATCTTTGACAATGCCTTATAAATGGTCTTCTGTGTAGATGCATTATTGGGATCTTTTTTCTTCAGCAACCGAAGAATTTCAACCGCCTTCACCCCCCGGACTTCATTTCATGAACATAATCCCACTTCGATGGGGTCAATCTACCAACATATGAGTGTTCATCAAAATTTTATCCTATCTTGTGGTTTTGCTTGCCATCCAAAACGATCAAACCCCAAGAATCTTTGCTTAACATGACGTCATTCAACTTGAAATGACAGTTGTACTTTTTCGTTGCCGCTTCACGCACA
Organism: Hamamelis virginiana; assembly: GCA_017140935.1. Taxonomy (NCBI): domain Eukaryota; kingdom Viridiplantae; phylum Streptophyta; class Magnoliopsida; order Saxifragales; family Hamamelidaceae; genus Hamamelis; species Hamamelis virginiana. The sequence goes on along the minus strand of JAESVK010050650.1, from coordinate 7,038 downwards.
TCTTTCTTTTTATTCTTGACAACCTTGATTTTCGATACATCTTTCTTCAACTCCGGCAAGTGCGATCAAAACTTGCCGCTCCGCTCGCACTCATAATACACAGTCGGTGTTCTAATACTCGTATTCACCTCGGACTTCAGAGTAATAACCACCGTTCGATGTTATTTACCGATGCTTCTTACATATATATCAAGCTCTTCACGAGTAGCAAATACCTACAATTGTATCCAACATGATTTAGCATACTTTTAAAATATAATATATAATTCACAATATTAGGTGTCCAGATTTACCCGTTTTGTAATAAAAAAACTCGGCAAGATCAACTATAGTAGGCTCTTCGTAGCGGACTATCTGTAACTGTGACTGCATGATATGCAAATTAGTTATAAAAAAAATTAATTAAAGGAACTAACACATGAAATATATTTTAATTTTTTGCAAAAACAAAAATTTAAAAAAACACATTCGGTTACATATAGCCGAATAGGATTAGTTATATTCGATATGAGATAGTCGAATATATGGAACTATATTCGGTTCTATGAAATTTTATACAACATTAATATTCGGTAACATTAATTCGAATACTCCTCTTTATTATTCGGCAGAAAACAACCGAATACTAGATCATAGCATTCGGCTATACCAGTATGAATGCGAACTCGTACACAGATTTTTTTTTCAATATTCCAATCGAAATATGGATTTTTTTCACAACACCATCATACCACAATGCTTATAGAGTGCTACTTTTCATGTTTTGAAGCAGGTTTAATCTATATATAATGTTTATCAATAATATACAAACAAACCTAAAAATAAAGTGTGGATGGTGAGTGCAAACAAAAAACTAACATTTTTAAGATGATCTTCCATGCTAGACGAGAAGACGATTATGAAGAGATCGTGTAGTAGAAGAACCAAGATCGAAGCCATACACGTCTTCTTCGGCGAGAGGTTGACGAATGCAAACAAACACACATGTACGCAAGAAAGAAACAGTTCTTTGTTTTGTTTTGGAGTTGGGGGTAATATGGACATTTTATAAATATTGAAATATTATGGGTTGCTTATAGTAATTATGTTATTATTGGGTTGTATTTAGTAAATGGGTAATATGGTCATGTTTATTAAATTTATAATGTGCTGTCTTTAGTAAAAAATAAAATTGATGAGTTGTACTTAGAATTTGTGCTGCCTTTAGTAAAATCAGTTCTGCAAATAGCCCCTCCCATTCTAAAAATATAAGTTCATATGGAAAAATTTTGCGGGAAAATCCTCTAACTTTAATAATGTGAAATCAAACTTTAATAATCTGAAAATGAAATTGACCATGAGCTTGTCCTCCAAGGTCAGCAGATCTCTCTCTCTCTCCCGCGCGTGCACGCAAGGCTAGAAGAATGATGTCGTTACACGTAAGCGACATATCAGACCTTGGATTTTACGATATAATGATTAATGATGTTACAAAACAAAACTCTCCACTCTTACGCACAGGGACGGCGCGTGTCATACACGACTGCTAGTGTTTGCGCTACTGTTCTCTCTGCAATTTGTTATCATAAAATCATTGACTCCGACATACGAACTCTGTTGCTTTGTAGATCATGGGCTCTTTGTCTGCACCTTGGAAGCTGCTTCTCGTAATCTTTCTTTGTGATTTGGGTTTTCTAACACATGCCTCGGACAAGTACATTTCTGCAATTGGAGACCCGGAAATGAAGGACCCAAATGTGAGAATTGGGTTGGAAGCTTGGAATTTCTGCAATGAAGTTGGAATGGAAGTACCCAACATGGGAAGCCCCAGGATTGCTGATTGTGCTGATTTGTACTGCCCATTGATCACTGGTATGGTGTTACAATTCCTTACCAATTCTTACCCTCTGTTTGGTAGCTAAAAAAGTGGAGCAAACACAAGAAAAGAAAACAAGATTTTTGGCTCTTATGTCTTCTTTTGTTTTTGGTTTCTAAAGTCCCAACTCAGCTAAGCCAAATAGTTCTTTAAGATTCTAGTTTTTGGGTTCTTTTCTTTTCCTTAGATTGTTCAGAGACAAAGCAGAGCATTTACTCAAAAACCCTATAGCTTGTGACATAAGGTTAGGTCATCTTTTCAATAATTTATATATAAAATTTGGCACATGTTACATACTTACATTACACATCAATTGTACAGGTATGCTATTTCATGAAGTTCTTGTCGGAAAAGAATTGAAACAAAGTTCTTGAAAAAAAAAAAAAAACAAAGTGTTTGATTTGGTCTCAGTGACTTGTCCTAGCTGTAATAGATAGAGGTTTGACTAAAAATGTGTCTATGACTCCTTTTCCTTTCGATTCTTTTTTTATTATTATTAATTTATCATTTATCAATTAGGTGTTTCAAATTTCAATAATCCTTAGTAAAATGTGGCACACTGTTTGTCCCTATAAGATTGGATTGTTTCACTATATTAGTTTCTTGCACTGTGTCGTATTTTGGATGGGTGGACTTTTTATGTCATTCTTCTTTTGGAACGGCGACATGGTCCATGCTGCCAAACTCAATTTAGTGAAGGTTGGATTTAAATATCATGCTCCATTTAGGCATTTATTTCTCTGCTTTAAAATATTGAAGTGGGTAATCGATAGTTTTTGGTCTATTGATCAAGAGAATGAGTAATGTTCATTTTTTTCTCTGCTTCCCTTGTCTCTTTTGATGATTATTTATATTGAATCCCTGGAACTGCCTTTCTCTGTTCTTCTTGCTTGTGTTTTTTAAAGGAAAGACTGGCTGTTTAATCATTTGAAATTTTATATTGTGTAAGCTTTTGTTGATTTGTAAAATCCTCTTCATGATAATGTTGAGAATGCTCATCTGTACATTCCTTCAATAAACCATAGTTTAAGCAATTTAGTTTTATTTTTAAAAATTGAAATGGCTTTTCATTTGAAATGACAACCACCTTAAACATAGCACTATCAATGATCCTTATAAGTTTTATAATTTAATGATCAGATTCTTTAGGTAGAACCCTTCTTCAGAATGGGAGTGAATGTGAAGTGCATCACAAAGTGGAGGAGTCAGACAACAGTTTAGGTGCTGGTGATAGATTTCCCATTAAGGATTTTAAATCATATACAGACCCTGATCTGTACGCTGTGGAAAAGGAACTCTATCTTGCTTCTTTGTGTGAGGTGCAGGATTCTTCAGAACCATGGGAGTTTTGGATGATTATGCTCAAGAATGGAAACTTTGACAAAAACACTACGCTTTGTCCTGAAAATGGCAAGAAAGTTAGTAAAATAATAACAGACAGAAATTTTCCATGTTTTGGCGAAGGATGTATGAATCAGCCACTTGTGTACCATAATCGTTCAAGGGTTATTTCTTTTGGGGACCAAATGGTGTCTTTAACTGGAGGATTTTATGGAACATATGACCTCGATGCCAATTTTAGCAAAGGTGTAGGGAAGAACTCCTACTTTGCAGTCTCATGGCAGAAGAATATGAGCTCTGGGAGTTGGATTATCTCTCAAAGATTGACAACATCTTCAAAGTATCCTTGGCTTATGTTGTATCTACGTGCAGATGCAACAAAAGGATTCAATGGAGGTTATCACTATGATGGTCGTGGCATCATGAGAAAGGTTCATTCAGATATGTTCTTTTATTTGTAATTTGTTTTTATGTTTTATTTATTTATTACTGGCTCTTAATCCTGGCATTTCCATACATGCCTTTGTTACTAGTTGACTCTTGATAGAATTTGGAATGACTCTTGATTTGAGATATCGGGGAAGATTTTGCCTTTATGTTTTTAGTGTGTCAATGAATACTTATAAACTATCTTACATGGACTCTTTGCTTCACCCCGAAGTACCCCCACCGATACTTGGACAAGGATAAGTGTACTCCTTTCAAAATTTGGATACTTCAAAATAGTAGAAAATCTTTAGAAAATAGATGAATCCGACACTTGGACAAGTACCTACACCCGACACCTATACCCAAGTCCATGATACATAGCTTACAAAAGATTTCATAAAAATCTTGTGACGCTTTTCTTTTAAACTTCGTTTGTAAAATTGAATGTTTTGCATCAATCAAAAAAAAAAAAAAAATGTAAAATTGAATATTGACTGGTTATGATACTTCTTATCTTTTTCATGTTTCCGTGATTCTATCTCTCTCTCTCTCTCTCTCTCTCTTTTGGTATCTTTTTTTTTTTTCAAAATTTTGGTAAGAGAAGAATTCAGCACCATCTCAGTTCATGTCTCCCATAAGAAATTCCAAATAAGATTTCTTTTCAACTGATGTCCTAGATTAGCTAGAAATATGCTGCTTTGTTTGCCTCCATGTAAACATAATTCAATTGAATTTCAAAATTATTCTCTAAAAAAATTTTAATATAATAAAATTATAAATACCCCAGGGGCAATTATCTTTCTTAAAAACATTATTTATTATTAACATAGCATCACCTTCAATGTAAACTTTCTTTAGAATCCTATCTCTAGCTATAAAGAAGGCCACTTCTCGAAGCCATTGCTTCCATTGTGGGAACTGTGACATTCTCCTCATCTTGAATAACTAGTGGTTTACCGCAAGTATCATGAATAGTAGCTCTTGCAGTAACCCTTTTATTTCTTATTGAACCATCAAAATTTTGACCCAACCCTCACTGGAGGCATCTGCCTTTGTGTCCCCCCCCCCCCTTCAATATATGAATGCCTATGTCTGATTTATAATATTTTTGAATTGTATTTGTTCTTTCAGTTGCCAGAGTCTCCTAACTTTAAGGTGAAATTGACACTCGATGTTATACTAGGAGGAGGACCTAATAGCCAATTTTATCTCCTTGATATCGGAAGCTGTTGGAAGAACAATGGAGATCCATGCGATGGTGATGTTCTGACTGATGTAACCAGATACAGTGAGATGATCATAAACCCAGCAACTACAAGCTGGTGCCGGCCTGAGAACTCTGTGTCCTGTCCTCCATACCACGTTAGTCCTACTGGTGAGATAATATATAGAAATAATACATCCCGGTTCCCATATTCTGCTTATCATCTCTACTGCAGCCCAGGAAATGCCAACTATTTGGAAAAGCCTTTTGATATCTGCGACCCATATAGCAATCCACAATCACAGGAACTTGTGCAAATTCTTCCGCATCCCGAGTGGGCTGTGCATGGCTACCCTTCTAAGAAAGGAGATGGATGGGTTGGGGACTCTAGGACCTGGGAGCTTGATGTGGGGGCTCTCTCTAGTCGGTTATACTTCTACCAGGTGATTTTATTCTTCTACAGAATTTTTTTTTTTTTTTTTTTTTGTAGGGTGGGGTGGGGTGGGGGGAATTTAGGAAGAGGATTGCTCTATAGTGTGTGTGTGTGTATTTGCCTTGCTACTTTGTATAGATTGGATTAGTATTTTTTTAGTTAGTTTTCTCTAAATAGTCTATTGTCAAATGCTCTTTTGCCCCAACCACCACCGCGAGGCAGCTGCTCTTAACGGGTTGGTGCTGCTAACATGGTTTCACCTATCAACTTGGATTGAAAATGTTTGACTTGATCGATTTGAATTGTTTTTTTTTCCTAACTGACCTTAGTGAATATTTCTCCATCAATTTGAATGTTTTTAAATTTTGAATTCTGTAATTGTGCTTTATAATGTGCATGTAACATGTTATAGATTTAATAGGAATCATCCAACTGTTCTCTTGCACAGGATCCTGGGACAAAACCAGCAAGGCGGGTGTGGTCTTCAATCAATGTTGGTACAGAAATATATGTTAGCCGCAATGGGGAGACTGCTGAGTGGACAGTAAGTGATTTTGATGTAATGGTTCCTGTAGATTGATCGTGACGGCTTTTTTAAGTTTTTTTGCTGGCACTCCAGCATTTCATTTGGTGAACAATAAATCAATCTAATACCAATGTATTTAATCATGTTAATTGTATTAATAATGTTTTTGATAGATATATAGAAAATCTATGTGAGAATTTTAATCTCCCTTGTCTTTTAAACTTTTAAACTTTTTGATAGGAGTTTGTGGTTGGTTGTTAATGGGGAGGAGGAAGCAACAAATGTGCCAAGAATATCATCTATGAGAAATGGAACTTAGGACCTCATTTCATTAATGAAGAGATATGCATGAACCACTGAGCCAAAGCTCGTGTTCGATCAGGCATCATTCGAGCAAATAACCAAACAAATAAAAATTATAGCCGTCTAGTTATTACATGGGATAATCCTTCAATTTTATTCACTTCGTATGATTTATCCATTACACTCTTAACACATCACAGTAAGAAAAACTCGAAAGGAAACTAGTGGATTAAATATATGGACAACAATAATAAGGCAATTTAAGTTCCCACTCTCATCCTTAAGCTGCAGTTTCATGAAATGGATCGATAATCAGTGTAACCAATAACAGGATCAGATGCATGTGTAGAATGTATCTGTGTTGAGAGGAGCATTGAATTGGAATCTCCTAGGCAAATCTGGGTTAGCCAAGAACAAACGAGATCTGTACGGTCCTCATCCACAGCTTCTATCCCGTCTTCCCTTTCATAACCCCTAGCAACAATGAAAGTACCGTTAAAAGCCTTTCTGATGGGCACAAGACTGGGGGGACATTCAAATTTTTCTCCATCCGGCTCAACCATATGGTAGTACAGAATCACAATCATCTTTACGATATGCTGCATCCAACAGCAATAATACACTGCTCTTTTCCCTCGTCCATAATTTCTGTTTAAGACATATGGAGCCTGGCATTTATGCCTCCTGGACAAATATAACTTGGAAAACTTCAGCTAGTATGACTCTGAACTCTGGTGTGTTGTAAAATAAAAGTAATTATATTCTATTGTTGTGATGATAACTGCTATTTTCTTTAGTGGCTTCATTGTTAAGAAGACTGATGAACCTTCAAATGCTATGTTAAACACATTAATGGATGCATTCAATTCCATATAGGAGATCTGAATGTGCTCTTGATCTCTTAAATCAAATATTTCCTGCGGATATTCAGTTTGGCTCTTATACAA